>JBAKFZ010000053.1:0-70863 GCA_037355385.1 Saccharomycopsis sp. FM-2023a
TTTGAGAAAATGGAGCATGATGCTTTGCATTTTTAATCACATTGCCAATAGCAATGTTGCTAGTTTCCCTATATGCTCCAATTTACGATTATTAAAGAAATTTATATAACAAGGAATTTTTTTAGAGGCACAAACAATTCGTGTTTAAACTCTTCCCAAAAGTAATTGGTGATATTTATTTTTGTCTTAAAAATCATATTTTTGTACTATATAAATTCCTTTTGAAAGGTTAATACAATTGTGTAAATGATTTTTTAAGCTTCTAGAACTATTGATAATCAAATTTTACATCTGAAATTTTACTTTTCAACCGAAAAATCAATAATATTGCGTATTTTATGAAATGCACGGTTGATTGCTAATTTCAACATTCTAAATTTCTGTCTACATTGCCACTAATTATGTCAAAATCAAAATTACATAATTTTATAGTTCAATAGAATTTCTTATATATTCTATTTCTGTGGCTTTTTGTTGATGTAATACTTCGCAAATGTGTAAGACAAGGTGCATGATTTAGCAACCAGAATTTCAACATGATTGCTTTGGTCATCAAACGTAATAATATAAATACTCATCAGACTCCCCTTAATTTTACAGCAGTTCCTTTTAATAAAATCTGTTAAATCCTCTAAATCTCAACCTTAAAGAACTTAGCGAAATGTCCGACAATCTCAGAAAAAATATTTCTACTAAAGCTGGTGAAGCTGTCACTCCAAATTCTCAAAAGACCACTTTAGACAAAGCCAAAGAAACCGTTACAGATGGTGCTGATAAATTAGCTGGAAAAGCTCAGCCAAATTCCGAAAAATCTGGTGTTCAAAAACTTGCTGATTCTTTCCAATCTGGAGTCGATAAAGGTAAAACTGAACAAAATGCTGGCAAACCATTATCTGAACAAGCTGGTGAATATATTGAAACTGCTAAGAAATACGTTGAAGAAACCATCGATAGTTTTACCAAGGGCAAAGATAATGCTAAGACCACTTCAACTACCGCTGACCCAACTGTTCCAAAGTAACTTCAGTATTTAAGTTTACCTAGAACTTATTTTTCAATGAATAAATGTGAAATATTATTAAAATAAATCTTAAACTTTGTAATTACTTTCTTGGTTGCTGAAATAAAATAACGGAATACCTCAAAATAATTTGACAAACAGCCATCATTGATGCTAATTTTAATCAAGGAGAAATCTGCGAGAAAAACGTAAAATACAACAGAATATATTCTACAGTATGCTAAGTGCAATGGCCATAAAAAGTTTTTCTCAATAGTTAAATCTATTTTCAAAACATTATTTGTCATGGAAACGGTATCACAGTGACTCCAAATAGTCAACTTTTTTGAACCCACTTCAAAACTTAAATACTACAATATACTTAGTTTACTGAAAATTTAATGAACAACAATTTGTTTATACCATTTGATTAGATCATATTTAATTATTATTGAATCTTACTATCAGCTATAGTATTAATCAAATAATTGATTGTTGAAGTAAGAAGTAAAAAATAAAAAATATGAATCATGACTTATAATCAAAAAGAGCCAACCATCAGTTTTGTAGAACGAACAAAGTAATGATAAGTAACGAAAAAAGATATATTGATATGTTTATAGTAAAACATGTTGTTTTATATAGATATTAGAATATAAGCAAATTAAGTAGCAGAGGTTAAACCTTTTCTAACTGCCAAAACTTTGTCAACAATAACTGCATCAACTCCAGCTTCCATTTCAAGTCTAGCATTTTCTGGATCATTATTCAAAGTACCATAAGTGAAACAAACAAGACCATTACTTTTAACAATACTAGCAAGTCTTGGACATTGAATAATTGGTTCGGCAGCACTAACAATTCCTAATAAATTCCATTTCTTAGCAAATCTAATTGCTGCTTGTAATGATGAAGCTCTTGCATCTGGCATAAATTGAGAACCTGATTCAGTTAAAAATAAAATTGGAATTGATGGTTGTTTAAGTGATAATAAAATACAAATATCAGGATGAAATGACGAAAAAATAATATTTCTATCCTTTTTAAGGTCATAAACCATTTTTAGAACCACATCAACCCATTTATTCAACGAAATTGCAATTTCTTCAAATTCTTCTCTTTGAGCTTCTTCTAACATTGGATATTTGCACTCAACATTAAATCCAACATTTTCTGGTAGTTTTTTAAATAAATCTTCCAAAGTAACAAATGATGAAGCAATTGATGAACCTCTACTATTACCTTTAAATTTATTAGCTTTATAAGTTTTTGTTAATTTCATTCTTTCATCAAAAATTGAACTTAAACTTTCTTCTTCTTCGTCTTCTTCGTCTTCATTTTTATTACTACTAGTTTCATAATCTTTTGGTAACTCAAATCCTACTTTATTGCTAACAGATTTCGATCTAAATTTTCGATTTTGCAATAAAACATCATCGTCATAAGAAATACGATTATTCTTGAAGAAAGTTTGATTTCTTCTAATCCCATCACCATGATGACCATTTCTATCCGATAATCTTTGATCTGGTCTAACTTCACTTAATCCTAAAAATTGTTCAGCAGTTAATTGATGCATTGGAATATCCATCCCACTTTCTGCAACCAAAAAATCATGATAAATAACCGGAACTAAATCTTTTGTCAATTGAACATCGAATTCAACATATGAAGCTCCTAAAGAAGCAGCAGCAATAAAAGATTCAACGGTATTTTCACCTAATTGTAATGAATTCTTAGAATTAACGTTTTTACCAAGACCTCTATGACCAATAACTCTAGTTGTAATTAAAGTTTTCCAATATGAATCATTAATGTTGTAAGTATTATTTGGATGAATGAAACTGTTAACGCTTAAGATTTCAAATCTAACAGTTCCTAATTCTTCCAAAGTATCTGATTCAATAATTGGAACAGTACAAACATTGTACAATGATCTTCTATCATTACCAACAGCAGTATAAGCATTACTTAATAAAGCAATAGCTCTACCGAGAACTTTTTGCTTTTTAACATCCACAGAATTAATACCATTACTCGAATCTTGTAAATCGTTATTGATACTAACATATTTTTCATCATCAGTATAAGAATAAGTTGGAACAATATCAAAATAAACAGTTGCATCTCTTGGATCCATGTTTTTAAATTTAAAGATTATTGGATCAGTGGCGGAACCATGATTATCATCTAAAGGTAAATCCAAAATAACTGGTGGTTGATTTTTTAATTGTTTGCAACTAATCAGAACTGATAATGCAGTATCTAATTCAGTAGAATGGGCTCTAGAAACAGGAACACGATTTAATTCAATGGCTGGAAGATCATCACGTAAATCAGTTGTACCTAAAGTTAATAAAACCAGTGATTCATTAGGTTTCAAATATGAATGACCAATAGATTTAACTGGTTTAGCAATACTGTTTTGGGAACTATTAGAATATGCCATCATAACTCCTTTATCATTAACATTATTACCAGAATTTTTTCTATTTAATTTAATTTCTCTATAAATTGTAGTAGCATCTTCAATTTTATTCAAAGGTTGTTTGAAATTTGGTAATCTATCAATACTTGAAGTACTTTCATGATTTGATAATGTTAATGAATCAGCACTGGAAGCAGTAGTATTACTAGGAGAGCTACTACCACCATCTTTTTTGATTAACTTATTTAAATTGGAAGCTTTTGCTAATTTCCAAGGATCATAATTAATTGGTCTAATCAAATCAGCTAATTCAATATGACCTCTCAAAGAACAATGTTCCATAGGCAACCAGCCACTTTCATCGGTTTTTGAATAATTAGCTCCATACTTGATTAATAATTTAACAATTTCAGTATAACCTTCAGCAGCAGCCACAAAAATTGGAGTCCAGCCAAATGACGCTTCAGCAATTTCACAATCAGCACCCTTTGATAACAAAAATTCCACACATTCAATTCCATTCAACTTAGAACAAATATATAAAGGAGTTTCTTTGGTATCGGACTTATTATAATTAATATCAATACCTTTAACTTCTAACAAGGCTTCTAATAGTTTTGGAGATTTTAATCTGGAAGCTAATAAGATCAAAGCAGGATTTCTTAATTCAGTATCTTTGTCCATTGATCCTAATAAGACTTTAGTAGTTTTTGGATGATTACCAACAAGTGATAAGTGTAATGGAGTCAAATATTCAGTATCACCCCAAATTGTAATATCATCAATAGCTAATTTGTGATCCCATTGTTGCCATTTATCAAGATATCTAATAACTAAAGAAGCAGTATCTTTCAAACCATATTGAGCAGCATAATGTAAAGGAGCACGTTTATAATTATCACGTTGTAATAAAGATGGACGTAAAGAAGTTGGTAATTTGTCTAAGATATACTCAAGACCTTTAGTTGAGTCATTTGAATTGACACCATCAGAGCCATAGGCTCCTACTAATCTAAAATTAGAATCAGGAGCGGCTGCCGGTAATAATGACATATCACGTTCTATTTTGATTCCACGATCATTTTCGTCGTTATTAGAAGTTAGTTTAGCTAAAGCAGTAGCAGATTTGATTTTCAATTCTTCACGTTGTTTTGCTGTTTGTTTACCCAAAGCAATAATATGATGATGGAAAAAATTTCTACCACTAATATCACTAGATTCACTTAGCACCTGAATATGCTTCATCAACTTATCAATACATTTGAAAGCTTGAGCTAAAGCACTTTTATTTAATAAATTGATCATCAATTTAGAAGGAGCCAAAATTGGAGATCTAAATTCTGTAATTAATTGTTTGATTAAACCTTCTTCATCATCCTTTTTAATATAATCAGCATATTTAGTGGAAGTTGGAGTTAAATAACCTTTACTGCCTTGAGATTCCAGTTCAATATTGGCACTGTTACTATCATCAACAGAAACTAATTCATCAGCTTGAGGAGATAATTCTGAAAGAAATCCATTAATTGATTTTAAAACCCTTAAAATTTCTGATTCATTAGCAAAACTTAATGGGAAAATCCTAGAACTTAAGTAATACATTTGTTTATTACTTCCGGTTTTTTTATCTAATTTTTTCAAAATCTTAATAAAACCTCTTTTATTTAACTCCGCAAACCACTTTAAATTTCTAAAATTCCCTCTTAATTCAACAAGAATGCCAATAACTTCTTCAAATTCTTCTTTATCAAAGACAACTTTTTCTCCACGATTATTGTTACTTTGAATAGCAGTAGTGACTTTTCTTAATCTTCTTTCATATTCAGAAAACTGAAAGTTATAAAAAGATTCCACTTTTTCAATGTTTCTATCAATCTTAAAAAAGAAATCAGCAAAAGCAGTTTGCACAGTTTCATCATTTAAATAATCATTGATTAACATTTGATTTTCATCATTTTGATTTGATAGATCGCTGGGACTTGGAGATTTAAAATGGGTGACTTTGATGGTATCGATTGAGCCAGTAATAATATTGATTTGTTTTTTCAACTCTTTGTAGTTCATATAATGGCCAGACCATTCCGGCACTTGATGAGAAACAAAACTGCAATCAATGTTAGTACCTTGAGTGTTTGAAACGTGGGGGAAAAATAAAAAGTCCGACTTGAGTAATCACAAATCTAAAACTCTAAAACCAAAAGGTCCTGAAAAATTGAAGAGAATACTTGGAGGAATAATGATAGTGTATAATGTAGTCACCATTGCAAATTGACAGATCCTCAAAGGCCCTTGTAGCGAGACCGCCACCCTGGCCCTTACAGGCAAGCAGAGCTTTCAGGCTCATCTCGTTCCAAAGCCTATCAAAAATTCTGTCTCAAAGCTAAGTTTTTTTCTCCAGGAGGACCAGACGACAACATACGTTTTTCCAAATTTCATGGTTAGTATTGTCGGTTGCAGTAGGATAAACAGAAGAGAAAGTAATGAAGATCAGGAGGAAAATAAATATTTATTGTCAGTTTACGTGCAAAAATGTTTTCTCTTGCTTACTGAAGGTCTTAAACAGGAAAAACATCAGTCATGTGGCCATTACCCGATGTACAAGCCACACCAGCCACGCCGGAGTTTACAATATCATTCATTTATTAAGATTTATTATATAAAATGTGTTCAATAATTGGGACTAAGTCCATCAAGTTTCACTAAACGGTATATCTAGACATAGTTAGTAAATAAGACAATTGTTGCCAGTAAAACATTAAAAAAAATTTACTCACATCTTGAATTGTTGCATGGATAAGTTGACGAGTCTCAATAGCAACCCATAACATTACAAGTCTTAACATATCAGTATTGGAACTAGAATCTTTGAATAATTTGGCATCTTTAATACTGACTCTTCTTAGAATTGGAATAGCACTTAAAAAACGAGTTAGTAAACAAACACATAAAAAATTAAAATTTTGAATTGCCAATGTTCTTAAGATCTTTTGAAGACAAAAAATAAAACACAAAAAACAATAGTAATCTATATTCAACAATCTATTCTATTATATATCATTCTTTCAAAAATGTAATATCTTGAGACAGTGGCAATCCAAACATAAAAGTCCATACTAACCTTGCAAATAAATCCAACTCAGGATCAAGTTGTCTACCAATTCCTTCTAACAACAAAATTGCCACAACCACATTGACAAAATCTGGTTCCATTTTAACATGATGAGATCTAACCATGGTTAACATTCTGTCTAATAAATCTCCAATACTAATATTTCCCAAAGTAAAAGCTCTATTTTTAACTGTATCAACTAACCTTTGAACTTTTAAAGCAAAAATTTCTGGATTAAGTGCACTTTCTGGATCTCTTGATCTTTCAATCATTAATTCTCCTGCTTTGTAACCATCAAAAACTGATAATGCTTTGAATAATTCAAGAAAATTGATTCTATCTTTATTATTTAATTCAGTAACTAATCCAGTATCAAGATAACATACTTCTGGTCTATAACCTTCATCAAATAATCTACTGAAAGAATCTAATAATTGATCATATTGTTGAGTTTTGTTCAAGTTTTCATGTTTTAATTCAAGTAACTCTGTTGTAACCGTTTGCATATCTAAATTAACTTGTTTATTATCTTCTGGTGATCCAATTAATTCTTCATCATTTTTACCAATTTTAAAAAATCTAACGTAAATATTACCAGGATGTAAATCCGAATGAATGAAATTATCAAGAATTAACATCTGTAAAAAACTGTCGAGAATTTCAGTTGATAAAATTTTATTTAATTTCATAAATTTTGCTTCTTTAGAATTTTCTTTAATTCCTTTTTCTTTGACTAAATTAGTTAATTCTAAAATTGTTGAAATCGGAATTGCATGCATGTATTCTTCAACCAAAACATGACGATTAGAACAACGAAGATAAGGTTTTGGAAATTTGATTTGCAATTTAATATTATTTGTAAAGTTGAATTTTTCTTTAATTTCTTTGTGTTCAAAATTTCTTGCGAACTTATTCAAATTAACTCCTTCAATTCTTAAATCAACCTGTAATTTCATAAACATTGTAAATTGTTCGACTTCTTCTGGTAATGATAACCATTCCATAGTTGGAATATAATCAATAATATGAGCAAAAAATTTCATAATTTTCAAATCTCGAGAAATTTTCAATTCAACATTTGGATGCATGACTTTAATTGCTACCCATTGATGAGATTTTGGTTGATGATATTTATATAATGAAAACATTTCTTTCCATTCATTCAATAATTTTTTAGTATTATTAAGATTTGAAATTTTCTCGGATCTTTCATTTTCAATTTCTATTAATTCCCCTCGAATTTGTTTCAAGTAACTATCACTTAACTTACCAACATGAACTTGAGCAATCGATCCAACTCCAATTGGTTTTTCAATAAATTCTTCAAAAATCTCATCAAAATTTTCAACTTCAAAACTTTCTTTTATGATTTTTCTAGTTTGATGGAATGAATGAGGTTTTGAATTTGAGTGAAGATGACCTAATTCATCACAAAAATTTTTACTAAAGATATCAGTTCTTGAAGCAGCCCATTGACCTAATTTAATGAAACAAGGCCCACCTTTTTCTATACAGTATCTTAAAAATTTATTCCATAATATTTTCCCATATCTAACATTGCCTTCATGTTTTAATTTTGGCCCAAAAATTGTTAAAATTGGATAACTAATTAATACCGGTATAAAAATAATTGATAATTCAAAAAATCTTAAAGTAATTAGAATTGGCTCATATACATAGTCATCTAGAAAAAATTTGATCTTGAATAAATACCCCCATCTTTTATCACTAGTCATTTGTTCTCTATATTCGTCCCCTTCTTCTTTTGCTTCTTTTTGTGACATCTTATAAAGTCCCATTTCAAAAGTTTCAACATTTGGAAATTCTTTAATAGTTCTTGTAACTAAATCTGTTCCTTTATGATTGTCATTATAAACAATTTTAGAATTCAACAAACTACCAATTCCTATCAATCCAATACTTCCGCTAAGAAACTTTATCGAGGGTTTGATAGTCCGAGATTGAGAAATTTTTCTAGATTTTAAGCATTGGATATTGAAATTCCTAGCTTTGAAAGCTTTGGGTCGTAGCATAGAGAATTTGAACATTCTTAGAATGATAAGTATCTTATAAAGTGTTAATCATTGATAAAAGATTTGGATTGCTTTTATTATTGCTGTCTCAATTTCAAGTTCCAAAACAATCAAAAATCTCAGATGAGGGGGTCCTTCACCCCATATGAACTCAACATTAACGATCAATTCGTGTCAATAAACAACAATAATTGAAGTTAATTACAATTTATAAATAATTTTTTAAAGTTTTAAAACGAATTCTAATTTAAATTATAAGCTTTTTTAACATTTGTATAAAATATTTTCTGTTTATCTTCTTCATTGATTTCCAATTCTTTTAATAATATTTCCACTACTTGAACCCATTTGAAATAAGTATTTTCAGAATTTTGTAATGAACAAACTGGCCAATCTGATCCAAAAATAATTCTGTCAATTCCGAAACTATTTAAAATCACTTCAAACCAAGGTTTTATAAATTTCACTGCTAATTCATTGGTTTTTGAACATTCAATTGGTAATTGATCAAAAGCTCCTGAAAGTTTCATGAAAGATTTATTATTTGTACCATTTGCCATAATTTCTATATAATTACTCCAATTTTGGAAATCTTCATTATCTAATAATTCATTTAAATTTTGAAATTTTTTTGAAATTGCATAACCAGGTTTTGTTAAATGATTAAAAACATAAGTAACTTTATTAGTTGATTTCATTAATTCAATAAATTCTTCAAATTGCCATAACCCAACATTCATGTCGATTCCCACGTCAAACACCAATCCCTTTGAAGCAATGAGTTGGAGTGAATCTTTGATGATTGATGGCAAACAAGCACCTGAAGGTTGATTTTGAAATAAATATCTAACTCCTTTAATTAATTCAAATTCTTCTGGAGCTTTGGTTTTAAAGTTAATTAAACAAGTTTTCACGGCTTCAGGTCCTAGATTAACAGGCACAAAGGGAACTAATCCTTTTATTTTTTCTTTACCTTTGTCACAACGTCCTTCTAATGGTAATTGTTCATTTCTAATTATTCTAATCCAAGAAAGATATTCAAACAAAGCTGTTTCAATCGGATCTTTAACGTAATTAGGTCCTGTTAAAACCACAGCTTCAATAGCTACAAATCCTTCAATTTCATAAGGAACTTCTTTGACGGATTCTAATAATCTTTCAAGAGTTTTATCATCATTTAAGGGATTATCAGTGTTATGTAAAACATTAGCATTGATTTGGGCAAATAAATGGACATGTGAATCAAGAATTTTCATTTCTGTAGTTTGATTTAAATAATCAAAAGATTACTTACAAATCATTAAACAAGAATTTAAAAAATATTGGTTAAAAATCAATTTGTCGCTTAATTTTGTGGGGGAAGCCGATTTATTCAACTATCAAATTAATCTGATTTATATTTTTAATAACTGACAGAAGTTGACAAAAAATCTGAAATGGGTTGATTGATAAATTTTCATAATCCAATCGTCTTGAAATATAGATTTATTCTCGAGTAATATATTGTTAAAATGATTTTTTGTTATCATCCGTACCACCCGCATAGTATATCCGAAACCATTGCCATGGACTGCACAGATGAGCCAAAATTTAACAAAACAAAACTTAGCAATTGATATTGCTTTAAAACATTAATGAATCAAGTTTGCAATCATGTCATTTAATGATCATCAGCAGTCTCAAGTGGATCAATTTATTCAGATCACTGGATTTCAAGGCTCTCAATCTGATGCTTTGGAGATTCTTCAAAGACATGAATGGCAACTTGAAGCCGCTATTCTTGATCAAATAACTGATAATCATGAATATTATCAGCGTTTGAATGAACAATCGTCGGCTGCTTCAAGGGCCAGACTATTGGGAACCAATGGGGTAACGGAAAATAATGAACTAAGTCCTCCAGCTTCTGCTTTCGGTTCTCTGTTAAGATCATTTCTTGGTAATTATTCATCCACATCAGAACAACCAGAAAATAGTAATATTAATAGTAATAACAATAGTATACAAGAAGAAAACAATGAAAATAACTTAAGCATAAAAGAAAAATTAGAACTGCTTGGTAGAAAAATCTTTATTACAATTTTTGTGGTACCACTATTCATTATTTATAAATGTATTCCAATGTTCCTCTATTTAATTTTTAAGATATTTGGAGGAATTTCCAAGGTTAATAACAGTTTCTTACTGATTTCCAAAAGAACCAGTTATAAAAAGTATGATCCAATTAATACTGCTCAATCATTTATTGATGATTTTCATAATGACGTTATTCAAATTAGATTCTCTAATACTAGAAACGTTACAACTGCAGAGAGTTTGCACTCTTTGAATAATAATGATCTTGAATCAGGAATTAGTCTGGAACCTACAGGGCCTGATTTCTTAGTTGGAGGATATACTCATGGATTATACCTTGCTAAAAAAGATGCCAAATGGTTGTTAATTTATTTACAAAGTGATGAACATGATGATAAAGAAAAATTTATTGAAAAAATATTATTAAGTGAAAGATTTGTAAATTTTACAAAAAGTCATGAAATGATTGTTTGGGGAGGTAATGTTGCAAATAGTGAAGCTTATCAAGTAGCTAATGGATTAGGAGCTACAAAATTCCCATTTTTAGGATTAATGTGCTTAACAAGACAAACTAGATCAACCACCGAAGGAATTGAAAATACTACTCCAGTTCTAAGTATCATTAGTAAAATTCAAGGATATCATCCACTATCAAAAATTTTGGGAATTTTTACTCAACAAATTAATAAATATGAACCAACATTAATAGGGATAAGAGCCGATATCAAAGAACAAGAATTTAACAAGTTAATTAAAGAACATCAAGATTTAGCATATCAAAGATCACTATTAAAAGATAAATTGAAAAAGAAACAAAAACAACTTAGACAACTGAAAAATTTAAATATTCAAAAACTTTATCTCTATTTATTGCTGAATTTTGTTGATTCTGATTTTACAATGATTATTGATGAATTATTAAATAATAATGAAAAGATTAATTATTCTAGAATTGCAATTAGATTACCAGAGGATCGATTAATTAAATTTTATGATAAAAAAATGAATACTTTTTATCTTTACATTTTTATTGATTTGATTAATCAAGGGATTTTAACAAGAGATTCAAAGATTGACTTCAATAAATTGAATGGAGTTTTAAGTGGATTTGATACAGGAAGAATTTGGCTCCCAATTGCTGATAAAGAATCTATTTTGAATAATACAATTTTTGAGTTAAACGATATCGAAGAAATCGATATTAAAAGTTTATCAAAAAATTTTTATAGACCAAAATTTAATTTATTTAGTTCATTTCCAAGAATTAAGTTAGAATGTTCAACGGAATTGTTGATTGGAACTGTCAATTTTTTGAATCCAAATGGACAATTAATTTATGAACCAATTTTAGAAAATGAAGAAGAAGTAGATGAAGAAGCAGAATTGGATGAAATGGTTAGAGCTCAATTGGGTTAGTATAGTATTTTATAGTCTAAAATTAATGATTCATGGTATCAATTGTAAGCTTTACTATTTAAAGCCATGTTGAAATTTATAAAGAAATGTGACAATATGAGAAAATATACGTTGCGTTTTTCGTATTGCAAAGATCACGCTTTTGAAATGATTTGAGTTTGACAGATTGTGTTTATTAATCAATTTATATATAAACGTAGATGACCCTAATCACTATTATTAGTTAAAGTTTGTTAATTTCTATAATTGGTTAAATATAAATAAAACTCCTAATTAAAGGATCAGAAAAACTCAATAAATTTTAAGCCTTGTTGTACGGGTAATGGTGCAAGGAAGGGGGCTGATCATAGGGACACAATAAGAAGACCCTGCCAAGAGATTTTGAAGCAATTAATTGAATCACTGGATTGTAAATAACAAACTTGTGAAATTGCAAAATTCAAATAGATTATAATGTTTGGTAAAGTTAAGACTTCATGTATAAGTTTACTTGAAATAGTAAAAGGCCTGGCAATTTCCCCCTTCTTGCACGTAAAAAAAATCCGTAAATTATTATTATTAATACCAACTACGGAATTCTTCGGAAGTTGTTAAATCTAATAATATTTATTGACAACTTATTCAAAAAACAAAAGAGTATAGCTCTGGACCTTTATCAAAAACAATAGTCATTAATCATTGTTGTCTTATTACCAATAATACCAGTTTTTTATTTGTTTCCAAATTGCCAATTTCAAAGCCCTTGAATCTAAACAGTACAGCCAACACACTAACTCCAAGCCAAAAAAAAATAAAACAAAAAGTAATACATAAATATTGCCTCAATTCCTCTTTGCTCCTTATAGCCTTATTAAAAATAATTTTTTCATTTTCTTTATCATGTCATTGATTAATACTACCATTCAACCTTTACCAAAGTTAAAGATATCATCTCCCAATTATTACACTTTGAATCTACCCGACCCACTTATTTTGGATTATAAAAATGATAATAATACTTTATTGAAACCCATCAATAATGATTCCAATTATACTCTAAGGAAATTACCTACCTTAATACCCATGAAAATTTCTGGTCCGTTGATTAATACTGATTCATCACCAGAAGTTATTGCCTTAACCCCCATTAATTCTTCAAATTCATCTTTGCAATCAAGAAAAAATTCATTCGTGGTTACATCCCCATTATCCGAACCTTCAATTTCTCCAACCCAAACAGTAAATAATAGTCCTGAAAAAACTCCTCTATGCCAACTTTCGGAATCTCCAATTACTCGAGGGCCAAGTCCAGTAGAAATAACTAACTTTCCAAAGCCAAGAAAGACTCGAAATGGCCATGTTATAAAACAAACCAAAAGATATCAATGCAAGGTTTGTGATAAATGTTTTACGACTTCGGGACATTTGGCTAGGCATACTAGGATTCATACTGGAGAAAGAAAACATCTCTGTCCATTTGATGGTTGTGAATCACGATTTGCAAGACAAGATAATTGTATGCAACATTATCGAACTCATTTGAATCATGGGAAAAAGAAGAAGAAAGATTAGATATTTACGTTGAATCCATTTGTTTTTGTTGTTTAGTTGTTGTATTATTATAAGTTGAGATTTATTCTGTTGATTAAAAAATAAAAATGTAAAAATTATCTAATCACGCATTCAAGGGTTCGGAGAAAATTTCTTGGCTTTTCCATCAACTTTTTGCACCGTTGACTGCCGATCCTATTATCCCTTATCAATTTCCCAGGTACTCCATTCGCGATAAATTGCTTGGTTTTGTAGAAAAGTAGCAATGATACGATAACGGTACCCCATACTTAATTAATATTTAAATAGGAATCGTCAATATACTAAGATATATATCGTTTATTGTGTAAGTCGGTGGTAAATATTGGCAGTCGGTGGGACAGGAAGAGGCCGTTCCGTGCGCGGGGAATAAAAATTAGACCCTTGGAATTCCAAAGAACGACTACTAAACCTCGGAATTTTCAAAAATTTCCCAGTAACTTACAAAGATCACTTGCTGTCGAAAGGATCGATTTGATCAAGTAGCTATTTGTCAAACAATATAGCAAATTTATAAGTTACAATAAACATCAGGGAGCTTATTTTCTTCAATAAGCTTCCCGTTCTTGAAGTTTATTGTAAAAAATTTATGACTTCTTTTAATCAAAAAAGTCTTAAAATTTGAGTAGTTTAATAAATCAGTATATCAGCGATTAATCAGGTCTAGAGTTGTGATATGTTTTAGAAATCCATAGAATGCATTGGAAATTTCCATCTGGATTGTAAATAACAATATTTCAAAGGGATGAAGTCTCAGATCTTATCAAGTTTATTAAGTTTATCTCGATTAGACTTTTTTTTTGAGATTGAGACAATAAAATTAAACATTCAGTTCAACTTTGTTATCTAACGTTATAATAATTTGTTCAAATTTGTTACAATATGAATAAACAAACAATTGCATGCTATGAAAAAAAACGGTACAATAGAATTTTCAAAATTTATTGAAAAAAGTGAGCTTTTATTATGATTCAATAATTTTGATGTCTGAGTTAATTTAAACTTTTTGTTAACGAATATTACCCTTTTAATTTGTAGAAATAGTGAAAGAATTGGATGATATTTTTTTATGAGTCGATAACAAGGTATTCTGCACTCTTATGTATCATCTGATGAAAACAATAGTAGAACTAATCAATACTTCTTGATTTAACTAGTAATAAGTTTGGACAGACCAGTGAACACGATCAGTTGATAATAAAATTGTGTCATTTCAGTTGAGATCTAGCTGAATTCAATTATTAATCATTTGATTATTAATATTTTCAGATGTTGATGTTGGCCTGTGCTTGACGTGACATCGCGCTTAACCTCACATGAATGTTCCAATAATTTCTTAACTTTGTAAGAGACTGATTATCTTTCAAAAAAATTTATTAATAAGAAATAATAAAATCCTACATTGTTTTGTTATTATAAGAGATGGTAAAATTTTCAATTGATTAATCAACAAATTACTGGGATGCAGCAGGGGTCTAATTGAAGATTGACAACACTTAACATTATTCAATCCTGGGTTGTTCAACCAGTTAAGTTATGAATTGTAGTTTAATTGTAGAATAAGACTATTATACTAAAGAAAAGTATTCAAAATTGATCTCGTTGGAAGCAAATCGAACCATGGGAAATTGACTGATTAATAGAATCTGAAAAAAAAGAGAAGCGGGAACAATCATCCGCTTCTAGAAAATCTAACGCTTTTGAAACCACAACCAATGGGACCGACAAGGCCCTGGAATTGAGGAAAAATCAGTCAGAGTATGGGTCTACGAAGAGTAAATACTCTTGGCAGCTCGTGCAAACCCTCGTTCTCTTGTTTCGGTGGTAAAGGGCATCCAGGAAAGGCCCCAAAATTCCCGAGAGGGCAGAATTAAGGACTCTGGAATTCTCCTGGGGGCCGGATCGACGTCTAGTTTGTATAAATACTAGCTGCTTCCCCCAGATCTCATCTACCGATCTGCCAGACCCATCAACCGAACATATTTTCCGCCAGTTCACCAGTCAGAATGTATTCCTCTCAGCTCTCCGTCACCCAGACTTACTTGCTTGCCAACAAGGCTCAAGCCAAATTGCAAAAAGAAGCCGCCAAACAAGATTTGAATTTACGCTTGCTACTTTGCCATGCTCACTTGTTGGATAACATCATCAACCATTTATCTTCAAAACAACCTTCAAGAGGCCCTCAATACTACGACGATGTGGAAGAATCAGAGTCGGTAATTACTCGTGAAATTGACAGTGATGAAGAAGAAGAAGATGATGATGATGAAGATTGTTACATTGACTATTATGACACTGAAAAATTTAATAAGCACAATTCAGCGGTTAGCTCAAATAATTCCCATGATTCAGTGATCATTTATGATATTGAAGGTGTTAGTGAAGACGATTCAATGTCTCAAGCTCCAACTACTACTACCACTGAATTCCAAATTTCTGATGATGAAGAAGAAGATGATGATGATGAAGATGAAGAAGATGATGAAGATGATGAAGATGATGAAGATGAAGAAGATGAAGATGTTTTGTCTGATGTTTCTTCCGATTTCTCCAATTCCATTAGCAATGACGAAGAAGATGATGATATCTACGATTTCAATTATGTTACTGCCAAGCCAATTTGTCGTGCTGATAATAAAAAGATCAGATTAGTTAAAAATCAATATTCCAATGATAATGATATTAACAGTGATGATGAGATTGACATTACTGAACTTTCAATTCTGAGCAACTCTTATGTTTATTCTAGTTTGCCTAATTCTAATTCAACTATTACCAAAGATAATACTCCAAAAACCTTTTGCAATTCTTCCAAAAATATCAAGAGTAATAACGATTCAATTGTTTCTTCTACTGAATTATCTACTTCTTGTTGAACTATTTATTCTATCCATTTATATGACCGTTACGATTTCACTTGTACCTTACTAATTGTTTTCTAATTTGTTTACTAACATTTCTTTTCATTGCATTATTTCATTTACAACATTTGTTTTATAACTATATTACGTCAATTCCTACACTTTTAAATTTTAATATTTCTAAACTTCTGTAAAAATTTCTCAAAAATTCTGTCAAAATGACTTCGGATTTCTATGCCGATGTCAGAAAATTTTTTAGATTTCTAATTTAATTTGCCCCTCTTCTGAAACAATTAATGATGACCTTTTATTGTTTAACGTCTCGTCATTGGTTTCTTTTTAGAATCATTAATTGAAAATTTTTTTAGACTAGTATGTCTGTCTGGTTGTCATGAAATGTGGAGTAACCTCAACTTGGTAATTTTGAATAATTAAACACTTTGGCAAAACTGATAAAATGTAAATTTGCCATTTTGTCAATACTTGTTTATTAAACTTGTTAGTAATCAATATCAAACTACTCAACCCATCAATTTTTAATAATTAAGGAAGGATTATCAGAATTCCATAGAATTCAACTATGTTCCTAGTATGATCTACAAGAAAAAATTTTGGTCGATCAATCTCGTCATCGGTGCCCAGAATATTTAACCGAGATATATCAACCAAGTCAGCGGAAATTTCCAAGAATTTGGTTAACTATCACTAGATAAAAACTTTTCTTCACTATCTTTAGATAAAACGATCTTAGTTTGAGTTAGAAATTTTTCCAAAGAAAATGACTAATAATTATAGGCTGCATTTGAGAAAAGCTAGTAATTATTGACACCCTAACAATTTAATTTGCACTTCGAGTTGAATGTCTTTCGTTTTTAAAGTTTAAGTTTAAGTTTAATCGTTTATTTTTGACAAATTTTTATGAATTATAATTGATAGATTATTATTTTTTGAAATTTTCAAAACAGTTTTGGGGAAACCTCAAAAAACTTGACAGCCGTACGTTCCCCTGCAGAATTACATGCAATGAAGATACAAATTTCTGTCAAGCTGGGAAATGCTCTCAACAGATGGTAAATATTGATGTTTTTAACAAGTATTGTGATATCAGGTCATTAAACAACCCATGGAAAAAATAGTAACTGTATATTTATCAATTATCTATAAATTACCAATGATTAGTTTCAAAAACTTCTTCAATGGTTTCATTAAACCTTTTAACTGCTTCAATCAATTGTTCATCATCATTGGTTAAGTAAACAATTGAAATTCTCAATAAATTACCCTTAGTTTTACTAACTTCTTCATTCAATGCCAATCCAGTACCAGCACAAACGAAATGAATTCCTTTTTTGGTACTGATATTAGTAAGTTGTTTCATCAAATTTTTATAAACAGTACCTTTTGGAGCATTAACTTTTGCAGTAATAAACATACCAGCAGCCGGATCAATTAAAGAAACTTTATCAGATTTAAAACTTGAAGATTCGAAAAATTCTTGGAAAAACAAGTTTTTACGATGTTGATAAACTTTTGACATTTCAATCCCCCATTTCAAATAGCCATCAATGCCACCCCAATACTGAATCACTGATTGAATAACTGTTTGCGAAAGTCCTGATGGAAATTTCGAAGTCAATTGAGTGATATGTTTTAATTTTTCAATGAAAAAATTATGAGCCACTATAAAACCTAATCTAGCTCCAGGAGCAAACATTTTTGAGAATGATTCAGATCTAATAACTCTACCTTCTTTATCAAAATGTACATAACTAGTGGCAATGAACTTTTCAATGTATTCGTTAACGGTTAATTCATCATCAAATTCATATTTAGATTCATAACTGGGTAAAACTAAATAACAATAAGGATCATCTTCAACAATCATTAAATCATGTTTAACACATAACTCATATATAATTTCTCTATTTTTAAAATTTTGAGTTAAACCAGTTGGATTTTGACCACTTGCGATAGTATATAAAACAGTTGGTTTTTTTTTATTTGGATTTAAAGTTTCCCAATTTTCAAGTAAATTTTTTAATTTTTCAACATTAATTCCATCATTATTGAAATCAAGTTCTACTGGGTGAGTAATCCCACCATATTCAGTAATTGCCCAGGTAGTTGGGATAAAGGAGAATTCTTCCACAAGAACAGTATCTCCAGGAGTTAAAAGTAATGAAAAAATTTTGGATAATCCATCACCAGCACCATTATTTAATAAAGTCGAATAGTCAGAATAACCAGGAGAATGTACCCTTTCAGTTAAATCTTTAGTAAATTTACTCAACCAAGGACTTCCTGTTGAAAATTGGTATTGTAAAGAATTTTTCAAAAGAAAAGAATCACTAACACTACCCACATCTTTAGCAATAACAGTCTGGATATCAGTAACGGAACTTGGTTTATTATAATATTCTCCCTTGACTTTTTCAGTTTCAAATTTATTAGATGAATCATTGCCTGGGAATTTTTTTGAATTTTCAAAATCTTTTTTAGTATTAGAATTGATTTGAAATGGTTTTTCAATCAAATTAAGAGTGATTGAGTCAACCGGGAAAAGACCGGAGTTAGGGGTCCCACCATCCATATGAATCGGGTGAGGATGGATTTGATCTTTTTCTAGAGCATCCCTGTTAACAAAATGAATGATCGGAGGACGGTCAACAACACGTTGAGCAAGGTGATGTTTAAGAGGAAATGAAGTAGACATGATTTGTGATACTGAGGTTAAAGATGGAAAACCAATGTTCAACTAAAATTGTGGGAAAATTGTGAAGCTTAAATTGATTTGAAAACTTATTTGTTTTAGTAAGCATAAATTAATTATGCAGGTTATAAACCGTGATTCGACAACATGTGTGGATAGCCTCATCAGTATGATGAGTATGACTAACAGTAAAACGACATAATGACCAAATTATTCGTAATACTTGAATTTGTCTTATATCCATCAAAGCTACGATGACTCTTTGCAATTAAATAAGAAATCAACAGGCAGTATTTGGTAAAGAAACTTTCTTTTATGAAATTTTAAAAAGTTGTAGATGTGGTAATGAACACTTATAAACTAAGCTACAAGATCCAGTTGTTTCTCTTATTACACGATTGCTATTTTTCCTTACTCCACCTTATCGCAAGACATCCAAGTTAACCCATTTTAACAAGCTCACCATCTCACGTGTACAGGAACGACTGAGAAACTTTAATCGTGCCAGCCGATCATTAAAGGTTGAACAATAAGCAACACTCCTTTCCCATAAGCCAGCGAGGGACGCGATATTCCACACTATGATGAAGATGAGTCTATATTCAATGTTGCTGAAAAAAATGTTGAAAACTTTACAATTTTAAACAACAAAATTAAAAATGTGAACAGCAACATTAAGAATCTTGGAAGGGAAATGATTAATAACTACGAAAAACTTCAAAGAATGTAGTGCAACAAGAACAACAATGGTATCGATGATCCTTCAAATCTATCAGTGCCACCAAACAGCAATACCTCCCAAATATGACAACCTAGTAGATCTTTTACCATCAGATTTTTGGTGGAAAGTCCCCATCATATCCGTTATGAAATTTGTCAAGCTTATAAGGTTGATTGTTTTGTAAGAAGTAAGCCTCACTCCAAGAGGGATAAGCTTAGTGATTTGTATCAAATTGTTGGGAATATCGTTGATGGTCCATCATATTTATTTGGGAGATTTGAAGTCCTCGTTAGAAATACTCATTTGTCAGCCTAGGTACTTCAATTATCAAGATTTACTTCAACTATTTTGTATCATTTACTGTCGGAAACAACTATCAAATTACTTTTGAAAAAGTCTTGAATCTCAATCCAGAGGTCACAAAAAATTAAGATCATACAAATGGAAAAAATAAAAATAATGAAGAACACAAAGCTAACCCAATTTTTAAGACTTTCTGTTATATTCAGTTTATTGACGAATCGTTATTTAGAATAAAAGTTATTAGAATGATAATGACTCCAAAACCACTCAACCTTGCAAATCAACAAAATCTCAACATCTAAAATTGATTGACATCAACTACAGATTACTACTTAACGAATATGTGTGTATTATTTATTAATTAAATGAAAGCTGGTATGAAATGTAAATAAACGGGTAATGATAAAACAAAAAAAAAAATCATGCAATGATAGGATAAACAACTCTTTTCAAGAAACCAAGAACTGAAGGTTTTAGTAATTCGTCATATTCTTTGAGTTTCTCAGAATTTTCAATTTTCAATTGATTTTCTTGACTATCTTTACGAAGCAAACCTTTATCTTGATAATCATTTGATTCACTTGAGTTAACTTGTTTGTCTTCATCGATTTCTTCATTATTAACAACTGCTAAATCTTCCAAAACTTCAGCTTTCCATTGTGTGATGATATTTCTGATTTTAAGTTCTCTAATTCCAAGTAAAATTATTGTACTCAAGATAAACACACATCCGGTAAAAATTTGGGCATGTAAATAAGGCTTTTTGGCATTTTTAACTTTTAAAGCTAAAGCCATAACTTCCGCAGTTAAACCAATGATGGAATTATTAATAGAAACAAAGCACCAAGCAGCTCCAAAATTTTTAAAACCATGGAAATCGGCAATGATTGGACTGATAGTAACAAATTGATAACCCATAACTAAACCAATCATTATTGAAAAAGCAATAACTTGTGCGTAAGTCGTGATAGGAATCCAAAATGCAAAAGTAAATAAAACCACAAAAAATGACATTATAACAGAAATATTGACTCTTCCAACACGATCACCAGCAATTCCAATCGCCAATCTACCAATAAATTGAAAAGCATTCATGATGGCTAATACATTAGATGATTGTTTAGCAGTTAAACCAACAGAAACTGCAAAATTTCCTAGTGAATAGAGAATAATAATATAACCCAATGAAGAAATACAAAAATATCCAACAGTTAAAATACTTGGATAAGAAAACCAAACTTTGTATTTGACTGGATCACTCATGGCAAGTAAAAAGATTTTAAAACTATTATAATGTTTTGAATTATCCAAATTTTTCTTAAAAGCATCTTTGAATGAAACTCTAACCGAAATGAAAAGACAAGCAATAGTATTTAAAAATAAAGAAATAATAGCAATGGCTCTCAAAGCCCATTTTTGATCTCCAGTTTTCTCAATCATTGCATTAGCCACCAAAGCAAAAACACAACCACCAAGTCCAGTACCTGCAAATTGTAAACCACTAGCAATGGTTCTTTTCTTTAAAAACCAACTGGGAATAGAATTAACGGCCATTGAAAATAAGATCCCACATCCAACCCCTGATAAAATTCCTTGGGTTAAAATCAATTGCCAATAATTAACGGCAAATGAAGCTAATAACATCCCCACAAATTGTAAAACAGTTCCAATAGCTGTAACAATTTTGATATCGAAAATGACCATTAAACCAGTAGCAACCCAACCACATAGTAATAACATACACATGGTTAAGCCAGCAATTAGAGCATAATCATACTGAGAAATTCCTGGTAATAAATTATGGGTTAAATAAAAGTTAATAAACACTGAATAGGCAGAAACAGATCCCCAAGCAGAAAAACATAATAACATTGAACAAAAAGCAGTGGCCCAAGCTTTTCTTCCACCATCTGGAGGCAAATTTTTCAAATCATCTGGGTGATAAGCTCCTTTATTTTTAATTTGAGAAGTATCATTATGTTCATTCTTTGGGCTATTGGGATCGTTGGCTGATAAACTTTCAATGTCTTTGCTGGTTGATGACATATCAAAATTTTAATAATTATAACAATATGATCCAAACAACTCTATATCTGATTAATAGTAAAAAGAATTTGCAGTAGTATTTATAATCTTCAAAAGCTTAATAATACAGAAATTTTTTTTTTAATAATATATTTGTCATTTTAAGCATCATGATCAAGGTGCCAAATTCGGTGTTCCGCTCCACGTTAACCGCTACAAACCGCTAAAAAGCGTAATTACCCAGCCACAACTTCAAAGCCCGTAAAGTGAAACAAATCCTATATTTACAATTCCGGAAAAACTTTTCTTCCGAGAACATCACAAACCCGCATGGAATTGCATTGTTAAATGGTTGACCCGTGACACATGATCCAACAATCTGGATTATTGGTATTCACTAAATACTCATAAAATACTCATAGAATACTTCAAAAGTACTACAATATCAAATCATGATATACTAGGGTATATGGCACCATAGCGGTAACATATTCACTTAAAATAACCTGCTAAAAGATTTTCATTCGAACAAAACAAAGTCTAGAAAGTGTTCACAAACACAGAAGGCAATAGTACGAGCAAGACCTTTGCAGATAATCTACGAGTTCAATATCACTTCTTCTCTGAAGACAATAGCGTCTTCAAACCAATGTAGACGTCGTCTAGTAACTGTTCAGCCCAACCCAGTAAGGTTGGAGCCTATGCCTCAGAAAGAAGGGTAGAAAGAACCGGTGACGCTAATTTGAAATAGTCCATATAACCATAAATCCATCACCTTCGTTTTCAGTTAACAGCTTGATCTAAAGTGTCAAAACTGAGTCCAAGATTTTTGTTTAGTTCGCCAATAAATCATAAACCGCTGTTGAAGATCATCTTACTATTTTCATGCAGGCCAAAAGCATACTATTGTTATAGAATTTTGAAAAAAGACAACGATAAATATGACATTTCTTGGACTGGATTATCTTTCACATATACATGACTATTGATATAGTGGTGGATATATAGTGGGTATAATTCCTTTTGCAGCCTGACCTCTAAGAAATTTGTTCTAGTTTACCATCGGAACCGCTCTGCTTGATCAACAATAATCATAATATTATTGTTCATCAATCATTTACGAAATTGAAAACATTATTTTTATGATAACTTGATAGGCTCAGTTTTGCAAATTATATTTATTAAATTTAAAAGTGTATACTGAATAAAACCTCAAAAAAGGTGAGGAACGGATGTGTTTGGCACACCCATACCGCAAAAAGTAAATTTTGAGATTCAAAACTTACAATTCTTCTTTTTGAATTTTTGATATACTTCAGTTCAAGACATTTGATTTATTCTTATTTATAATTGAGTTTTATATATGCCAAACATTTTTGTCTGATTATATCGAGCAAAAAATTAGTTTTTGGAAATAAACTCCCAAAAATTTATTAATATTATACAAATTTTCTTATCATTTAAGTAACTAAATATTCAAAGCTTTAGTATATTGATGAGCCAAGTTTCCAAGTTTTCTCCTTTCTTCGTTTTTATCCAGATTATTTTCTTTTAATTTACCAAAACTAAGTTTTCCATTTTTGGGTAAATTCAATTTATCAATTAACTTTTTGATTTTTTCTTCTCCGCATTCTTCATCTTCACAAGTGATTTCTATTAAGAATCCTCTGAATCCACCGTGTAAAAAACAGTTAATGGTTCTTATTATAAACTTGGACTCATTAGAAGTTATTCCGTAACTATTTCCTCCTTCACCTTTGAAGGTTTGAAATAATTGCCAAATAGCATTCATTTTATTTTGATAAATGGTGTCAATGGAATCCACTGACCCAGTAGAAATCCCAGTCTTTTGAAGTGTACCAATCGGCTCTTTATTGAATATTATTGTGGAATCATTGATATTATTGATTGTTTTCAGTGGATTATAAGATAGAGTCAAATTATACATGGTATGCTGTTTATTGGAGTTTTTGGTGGCACTGTTGACAATAGTCATCACATTGGGATTCACTCGATACATTTTTAACTCAAATGACCATTGATCAAGGATTTTAGGAATTTCGTTAAATATTTCATCATGAAACGTTGAAATGTTTTTAATTGAGGTATTTTGAAGGAAATAAACTCTGGTTTGTTAATATCAAGCCTCCTGTTGTTATTAAACCTTTCAAATAGTCATCACTTACCCCGTGGTCATGATATTGCTGGTAAATATTTGATTTGGCTTGCAATACTTTTAAAATTTGGATTTTTTTTTGTGTTTTGATTTTCGTCGCACAACACAAACCTTCACCTCACCACCAACCTTTGCACAAAGTCCAAAGATAATGTCTCAATTGGTCATGAAACGATATTTTGTGTCCAAAGAATTCACCCGCTACGTCAATGATTGGCTTGTGGCACTTGGGTTTCTATTAGAAGTGGCCTTGATTGGGGAACACAGTACTCCTTTTCTTCGAGAATTTCGTTTAAACGATCCTAGTATCCAACATCCATTTGCAGTTCATGAAAGAGTCCCAGTATGGCTTTGTTTACTAATAATTACTATCGTTCCTACAATAGTAGTAGGCGGAACTTTATTGATTGTTCATGGCAAAAATTTTGTTGGTGACAAGGAAAAATTTAAATATCATTTACATTTATTAAACATTTCATATTTGGGATTAGTTTTAACTTTAGCAATCAATCTTTTCCTTATAGATCTTCTCAAAAACTGGATATCCCGTCCAAGGCCAGATTTTATTGCAAGATGTGGTCCAAAAATTACTAAGAATTTGGATATAACAAAAAATCAAGATTTAGCAATATGTTCTGCTCCTATGGGATTATCCGTACTTTATGATGGATTGAGATCCTGTCCTAGTGGTCACAGTGGGATGGCTTTTAGTTCTATGGTTTATTTGTCACTTTGGATGATGGGACAACTAAAAGCTTTAGTTCCTGGAGTTCCAGTTTGGAAAATATGTGTTTCTGCTAGTCCCTTAATATTAGCATTTTACATTGCGTTGAGCAGAACTCAAGATTATAGACATCATTTTGGAGATATCTTATTAGGAGGAGGAATTGGAACTTTTGTTGCAGTTACAATTTATTTCAAATATTTCCATTCAATTTTTGATTTTGAAAAATCCCATTTACCCTATGATAATAATCAGCCACAAACTCTCCAAGGAGAACTCTTGGAAGAAGAAGAAGAAGAAGGGAATACCATTTTACCTTTTTAATTGTAAATATATATTTAATAGATAAAATTAAGAGCAATGAATAAATTATTTTGGCTCATGGTCTTGTAGGGTGACCCATCTACGCGTGTGCTATTTTCTGAATTCGCAAAAGAAAAAAAAACGCCAAAACCAAATGTCCTTTCTCGTAATTCTCACAGAAAAACTGTACACCACACCTAAATTTTTATATTGAAGTAAGTACCATTGAATAGGGAAGTTTTGATGATAAAATGAATAATGTGGTCTTTTCTATTGTTTGCTTGATTGCTGACAAATCGCAGTGATTGACTGTGAAAAACGATAATTTGATTGTATCCACAAATCGAAACAAGGTGTTTGATGACCTTTATTTTCCAAGTTTCTTGGAATGGGATTGGTTTCTTGTTGTCAATTGAAGTTTTTTCCTCAAACCAATGAAGATTTATCATTGCCGATTGATGAGAAATGTTTATTTATCAATTACCCAATATTTCCATCATTGGTTGTCTAGAATTATAATATACTAACAAGTTAGAATGTCCGAGGAAGCTACTGAAACCAAACCAGATGTCAAAAATGAAGGAAGTACTCAACACATTAACTTAAAAGTTAGTGATGGGTCATCGGAAATTTATTTCAAGATCAAACGTTCAACTCCAATGAAAAGATTAATGGAAGCTTTTTGTAAAAGACAAGGGAAATCATTAGATAGTTTAAGATTTTTAAGTGATGGGGACAGAGTTGCTCCTGATGCTACACCAGATGATTTAGATTTGGAAGATGGTGATGTTATTGAAGCTCATCGTGAACAAATTGGTGGTCGTTTTTAAATAATTAAGAAGTTTTGTTAATCATGTAATCGGTTGTTGTGTTTTTTTTTATAATTGATCCTTCTTATCAATATTTAATAAATAATATTCTAGGGGAATCTTATGTATTTTTATTTACAACAATTGTAATATACTAGCATTCATTGTTTATCAATTATGAACTCTTTCAAGTTCTTTTAAAGCTTCATGATATCTTTTATTTATAATTAATGGAGGACCATTTTCATTTTCTAACAGTTTTAAATCTTGACTAAAAATTAATCTAATCATATTTTTGTTTTCTTGTAAATTAAATAGTGATTTTTTTAATTTATTTTGCTCAATAATTTTCTCAACACCTTTTTTGAATAAATCAAAATAAGCCAAAGAATGAGTAAAATCAACATCTTCTGGTAATGACATAATAGTTCTCAATGATTGTTGAATTGTAATAATATTCAAATATAATTTTTTAATCCCATTGGTATTTAGAACCGTAATCATTTCTGAACCAGTAATGAAGGCTTTATCAATTAGATTTGGAATACCAAACAAGATTTTTTCAGTAATTTCTGGTTTTAAACTTGTTGATAATTTTGTTTTATAGAGTTGAATCAAATTACATAATTCTTTAACTTCAGGACAAATGGCATTTAAATCAGAATTTGGATTCCATGAATTGTTATTAATAGTAGCGGTAATTGCATAAATCAATCTTAAACGAATATCATATCTAATGGCTAGTAAAGCATTAGAAAATAATTTTTCAAAATCTTGTAAGACTCCATCAAATTGTGTTAACAACATGGTATCAATCTCAAAGGCCACTTGAACCTTTTTAATATTTGATAAAGTGGTAGAACTTGATTCAATCAATTCCCAACCAGATTTAAGGTTTTCAGTGTTAGTTGGATCAAGATTTTTATTGTTATGAATAGTTTCTGTTATTTTTCTCATATCTGGTAGCCAACTTAAAATCCAATTAACCGTTCCCAATAAACTTGTTAAAGAATCAAAGTTTTTTGGATGAAGTAACTGAGTTTTGTCAATAGATTTCATTAATGATGAATTACCATTAATTAACATTCCAGTTTCTGTTGATAATAATTTTCTTTCAGATCTTCCTTTACTATTAACAATTTGTAAAGAAATATGAGATAATTCTGGAGATTTCAACCAAGCATTTAACTGTTTATTGGATCTAGAATTTGATGATGATGTGCTTGATTGTTGCTCAGTATTTGGTAATAAAGTGGTATATAAATCTTCATATTTATTATAAAATTTCACCAATAATTGAACCACTAATGAAGTATATTCTTCTCTAAATTTATTTGAAGTATTCAAAACTTCACACACTCTAGTGAATAAATTATAAAAATCAAGGCCAGACTTAAACACTCTAAGATCATGAGTTGATTCGGGACCATTAATACTTCCAATAATTGAAAGTCCTGGAATATCAAAATTGGAAATTGAAACCACTTCAAAAGAATCAATATTAACCGTATTATTATACATATATTCTAAAGTTTCATCTAATTGAGGTAAAAATGTTTTTTTCATAAATCCATTGAAAAAAATAACCGGTTCATTAACATCAATTGAAGAACTGGAAAGATTTTTTGGGAAAACTGCTCGTGAACCTTGAACAAAAATTAAAAAAGCTTCCAAAATAACTCTCATATTAAAAACATTTCCAGGAACTAAAGTTTCTTGTTGAGCCAATTCTTCATTGGCTAAGTAAGGAGATCCTGTATCATTGACTAATACATTAGATAAAGTTTCATTAATTTTGAAACCAGGAAAAACTTCTTTCAAAAAATCAGTTAATTCTTGCGAATGCAAACTATTTAAAGATTTACCTCCAGTTTCTTCATCTACGTTTTCCCCAAATTCCTCTTCATCAAATTGGAAAAGAGTGTTTGAACGGATTGGATTTTGTTTCTTTTTATTGCTAGTATCAAAAAGGTTATTCAAATTCCAATGTTCAGTAATATGAGCTAAGGGAGTATTGGAATTTTTGGAACTACTATTGTCATTTGAATTTTTTGAATCACTGAAAACCACAATATCATTAGTAATATATGAATAAATCAATGATCTAGCCTCACTTGACATATTTTTCCAGATTTCAAGAAAATTATAGGAATTCAAATTTGAAAGAAATTGTTCTTCTGGTAAATCTGATAACTTTCTTCCAATTTCGAAAACCACTCTATGAGATTGTAAAATTAATAAAAATTTGGTAAAAATTTGCCAAAAAAAATCCTGTAAAACAATATTATTTAAATCACCGATTCCCAAACCAAATCCAACAATATCCCGTTTCTCCTTTTTCATTACATCAGAGTCTGGATCATGTTTATTATTGTTACTGTTTTTCCCATTAATAAGTTTTTTATTACCATTTTTCTGTTTACCAGAATTATTAAGATTTTTGATCGACGAATGATTTGGATGTTTAAGTTTAACTTCATCAGCAGTATCATTAACAATTTTGTGTAATTCTAACGGATGTCGTTGAGCCAATAACTCTAAAGCTTTTGGTAATTGATTCAATTTAGATAAAGTATTTAATAAATAATGAATATATTTATAAGGATCATTTTCAAACTCAGTTTGATGATGATTAACCTTAATCCCAACTCTTCTATCAAACTTATCTAAAAATTCATTCATTTTATGTTCGATGATTGAGGATTTTTCTAAGACATCAATATTCACAATATTGTTAATATATAATTCTAAATTAGATAAATCGTCAAATGAATTAAAGTTTGAATTATCTCTATTAAGAGTCAATGATAATAGTGATGAAGATTTTGATTTTAAATAAATGGTTGAATTTAATTCTTCAAGTAAAATATCAAATAGATTTTTTCTAGCGGTTGAAAGATAATTTTTGATATTATTTAAAGCAGGAATTCTCCAAAGTTTATATTTTTCTGCTTGACTATCAGCTTGAGTCAATAATTCTTCAATTAATCCAAATTTCTTGTCGGAAAATAAGTTTTCAATTTGAATTGGTAGTTTTTTGAATTCTTCAATCACATCCAAAATTTCAATCATATCCCCATATTGTTTTGACCTTTCATTTAAGTCCGTTAAAACAACATTCTTAGAAGATAAATCCGAACTAATTTGTTTCAAAGTGGTCTTGACTTGTTTAACAGTTTGTTGGGATTCATTAATTGAATGGCAAATTGTATCATAAGATCCCACACTATTGTTGAATGCTTGATAATGTTCGTTAACGGCAACTTGTAAAGACTGAGAAATTCGTTCTGTCAATTTTAAAAAGTCCGGCAACTTGTAAGCCATCCCGACTGAAGTATTATCTAAAAGAGGTAAAGCAATTTCTAAAGGATTGGGATCTTCTTCCGTCAGCACTTTCCAACTTCTTTTAACCTGTTTGATCAATGTGTCCAACAGATCAATTGAGGAATTCATTTTTGATTTCTCCAAATCAGAAAACTGGACCACTGAAAGGGTTCTGTTCTTTTTCCGCGGTCCCTTGGCAGTACTGAGCATTTTGATGGGATTCTATTCTTCTCAGTAGATTTGTTGATCCGGCTTTGTGTTTTTTGTGTTGACATTACATGTCGTGGAATGCCCGGGCTCCTGTGCAAATATTGTTTAATCATTAATAAACAGATCAAATTTTAATAACGAACAAAATCTCAATAATTACATTCAAGGTTTATAGCGCTCAAAACGAAATATCTAATGTTTGGGGAAAAAAGTTCAGACAAAATAACAAAAAAAAACGAACAAAATGAATATGAGAAAATCTAACCCAATGAAAAGTTTAGTATTATATGAAAAAATGAAAAGAAGTAAAACAGAAACCTGTTGAAATCAAAGACCATCTGCAATAATATTAATAGTCGTCATCAAGTCCGGGTGAAGCCCCTTCTAATTGTCTAATCATAAATGATGGGTGTTGTCCTCTATCTTGTAATTCTTTGAAGACTTTAACGGGTTTTTCTTCAGGACCTAAAATTCTTTCTTTATCACCAAAACAAATTACCAAAACATAATTTCTCCAATCCACATTATTGATTTTATGCTTAATCATAGCTTTTTGAAGAACTTTATAACATGGATCATCATATTTAGCCTTCAATTGTTTCAACGGTTCCGATTTGACAGTAGAAGCAGGAGTAATGGTAGAAGTTGATGGAGTGGAAGCAGCAGAATTTGAAATTAAAGATGAACCAGTTAATTGTTGGGATAATGGTTGAGATTGGTTGGTGGTAGGACTAGTAAAGTTGCTATAAGTAGAAGAGTTTGGTGCCAGTAATGAAGAAGAATTCCCATTGTTAATAGGATATAATAATGAAGAATTTGACTGTTGACGATTCAAAGACGGATGATTTGAAGTGGCAGAATTTGGAATAGAATTTGAAGTAGTGGTGGTGGGAGTTTGTAAAGCTGATTGAGCAGTTTGATAAGCACTAGTAGTTACCATCGTTGGAGATGGAGTTCCTGTTAATAAATTTTTATTAATGGTAATACTAGTAGCTTTAATAGAAGAACTTGAAAAAGATCTTTGATGTGGAGGTGATTGGTTTCCAGCAGAAGTGGCTGAATTGGAAGAGGTATTAGAATCGTCATGATTACCTTCCATTGGTGATCTATTGTTATCATAATCTTTTTTATCTTTGAATGGATTTATCAACATTCTATTATCGCTTGATTTCTTTCTAATTAATTTTTCCTCTTGAATAAAATTATTAGTCACTGGATTATCGATGTCATTATCAGATTTGTTGATATTGAATGCATTGAAACTAGTAGTAATTGTGTGATTGTTACCCAAAGATTCTTCAAGACTATCTCTTATATGTTGACCTTTATTTATTGATGGATCATTATTTGGAGAAGCAATATTTCTCATTGGGGAAATAACGTTAGGTGAGCCATTCAAACTCATTGGAGTATTATTGTTGAATAAATAGTTTGATTCAACCGGAGTTTGATTTGGATTGTTTGTACCATTAATACTGTTAGTGGCCTTTGTATTTTTGAAATGTTTAACCACAGGAACAACATCCTCTTTCAATCTATGGAAATTTTGTAGTAATTTCTTAACATCATGGTCTAACTTTTCTAGATTTATTGGTGATTTCGAATTCTTGGAATTACTATTCGGAATGCTTAAATTAGTTGACTCTTGTAGCTTTGTTGAATAAGTTTTAATAATTTGATTTGATAAGTTTCCTAAGATTTTTTCAGTTAATGCAACAGTATAACTATTATAAACTAAACTATTGATTGCATTAGTATTATCTTGACTACTATTAAAATTGGAATTTAACAAAATTTCTTGAAATTTGACATCATTTGGATATTTTTCCAAAAAGCTATGAATTAATGATTCAATATTTTTTTTTAAAATTAACTTGATTTTTAAATCTTTAATATTCATATCACTAAAGTGTTTTAGATTTAGATATAGTAAGATATCACCAGTAATATTATTATCTAAAAAAATTCTGGCGATTTCTTGAGATTTACTGACTCTATTCAAGTCAGATAAATTAATGATCCAGTTATGAACTTCAATCCTTGTCCATTCAAAGAACTTTTTCTCATTGTTTTTTTCCAAATAGTTGGGAGAAACTGGGGAAATTGGTTTATTGTTGTTACTGCTAACATTAACTAAACGTAAATTTGTATTGTTAGCTAGACTCGTGGTGCCCGTTGGAGATAAAAGGTTTTTTTTGGAAACTTCGATTGCAATGGAATTGTTGCCCACCCCATTAGACCCATTGGCAGTTTTTGAAGACTTCTTCAAGCTAAAAGAGTTTTTGAAGGCAACATTATGGTTGTTATCAGATTGGGAGGAATCGTGTTCCTTTATGGTGTCTTCCACTGTGGAGTTGTTCTGTTCCGCAAGCATCAACGAGTCAAACGTGTTCTGGTCCAAAGCAAGACTCTCCGGTCGCTTGATGTTCTTGCGGTTCATGATAATATGTCTGGTGGATTCAATGGATAGTATTGAAAAGTGGTGATGTGTAGTTTGGTTGATCAAAAAATCCTTTTTTTCTAAATCGCAAAAAAGCCCAAACCACCTCACCAGAGACGAGAAAATCACCAGCACCAATGTCCAGCCAGGCAAAATACAACCTTGAGGAAGACTCCTCTGAGCCAATGGAGGCCATGAATTCTGACGAGAGCGTGATCAACTTCAACAATCTGTCCCTCGGATTGCAAATCTGGGGACCATTAGTGCCTGCTTCAGATCACAAAGACTCAGTGTTCTTGTTAGCCTCGTTTCAAGGCCTACTATCATGGCAGCTTATCAAAAGGGGATACAAGATGAAGTATCCCATCACAACCCCCATGGCCCATAATAATTTGAATGTATTTAGTAACCAAACAACAATAAAAGTGCTCCAATGGCAGAAGTTGTTGAACAAAATGTTGAAAATCCCCATCATTGGTATAGGTGCTTTGTTCTTGACGGGATCAGCAATGGATTTGTTTCGTTTGACCTTGGATTATGATCCCTTTTATGAAGAAGCAGCGACCATTAGAAACCAATTTGATACCATGGTAGCATTTGATGAGATGAAAGAAAAAAACGAAATGACGTCCTATCATGAGGACAAGATTCTGAAATGGGGGAAATTTTGTTATTATTGGGGTGGTCCACCAATATTCCCCAGAATCGGGTTGGATGAATGGCTTGAGAGATACGAATTTTATTCAGAAAGCGTGAAGTCTAAAACTCAAATCACAACTACTGATAATGAGGAACTTCTGACTCTTTTCAAAAAGCAAAAAGAGCAGAATAAAATCGATTATTTGCAAATGAGAAGAATTAATCGAGCCATGTTTAAGAAATTTGTGGAAGACAAAGACTATTTCAAGAAGTTGGATGAAAAATACAGGTTTGACGACTCTGGAGAGCTCAATTATGACAACAGATTCGACAGAGAGAAGTATGTAGCCATCCAAAGACGGCAAATTGGCATTTTGAACGATGGATTTGTGTCCTACTTTAGGAAGTATGGCAGCATCTGGAAGTGTTTTGCTAATGACACCAACTTGTCCTTGTATTTACTAGCTTTGGCCCCCCGTATCCAGTACGAGCCAAAGGAATCTATATTGGAGATCGAGGAAGAGACAAAGAAAGATTGAGTATTTTATCTAATGAACGAGCTTTTTTTCCAGCGTCCTTGTTTGTAGCAGCCCACTCATAGCAATCGGGTGAGGGTCCAACTCATTTCTCCTTTGTTCTTCCTGAATTAGACACCCTTCAACCAGGTATTTGAAACCATATCGCCATGGTAAGTGTATTCCAGCAGCTCCGCTCCCGGCCTGGATCACTGGCTAACACTATTAAGAACTGTTTAGAAGACGACATCTTACAAATGTTGCACAACAAGGAACATTGCAGTCATCATGACTTAAAGAACAACCCCATTAAGGAAGAAGAAGAATACTCCAGCGACGAGGAAGATACCAGCAGCTTGTTTGATTTGAATTCTTTGAGCCACAAGCTTTCCAGAAAACAGAAATATGATGATTTACGTATGGTGGCCAGTCATGAAAGTTCAACTCCTCCCAACTCTCTTACAAGTTCAAACAAAAAAAATGAAGCAATTCATATCAATATTAATTTACCCAATAGCGGTGACAACCTCGGTAAGAAACTTATTTTGAAGATTGATGATGATGAAATTTGCATTATCAACAAAACCACCAAATACTCAAAATATCAGATTAATATTGGCTACGAAGATCATGCTACAAGTCCAATTCCCAAAAACATTATTAGGCAGTCATCAATGTTCAAAAATAAGAAGTCGACCGCTTTGGGTCCTGAATCATCAGATGAGGAATTATTCACCTTGATTTCCAATCCAGGATCACAATCTTATGATCCTAAGTTAACTCCCACTAAACTAGCTAAAACCATCAATAAATTCCAATCTCCTGAAAAAAAGTCCGTCAAGGCGGCCCCCCCTAATTGCTCAATTCCTCTGCTACCATTTACTGATTGAATGAAATATGTATAACTATTTTTAGGTATCTATTTTGGAAGTTTATGAGTATATTTCCATTTTTCATTGAATTTCCTCTATTTCTCAGCAATGAATTTGTGATTTTTCGCCCCTCTGTATAATCTATTGAATTCAAGGGAAACGGACTTACATATTATATCACAACTCCAATATTATGACAGTAAAAATCCACGCGCTTGGTACGTTACCCGCAAGTAGTGCGAATTTTTGGTTTCATTAATTGGTCTATAGCTTATAAGCTCATAAGCACTTTTGCTAATAGCAAGAATTGTCTGCAATTTCCATAATTTGACTATCAAAATGGTAAGTCTGTGCTTTACTAAATCGCATTTCATTCAACTAAACTAACAATTGTCTAGATTCTTCGTTTCAGGTCCAAAGATGGGATGTTTCGAATCACAGTTGATCCAGCTCAAGACTTTAAGCAAGTGATCCCCCAAGTATGTATATTCAAAAAAAATTTATAGCTTAGGAACATTTAATACTAACCAGACCTTAGTTGTCTGAAGTTATAAAGGGTGTCAATATCATTGATGCGTTGGTTTCTACTAAACCTAATGGACAAGATGGGGAAGCTTTGAAAAATTTATGTGGCAAATCCCCCCAGCAATTAAATTTGAAGTATGTATCACTTACAATAAATTTTTATTTGAATTAATTAGTTTGAATTTTTACTAACACTCTTTTAAGACATGGTGATATGCTTTTTCTCAAGTATGAATCAGCCATTCCGGTTGATCAAAATGTTATTCCTATTGATCAAAATGCCAAAGATGTTACTCCAAAACAATTTGAAATTGACGATGTCTTAGATGCTAAAGAAGGTTTAATCACAAGGTCAAAAACTTCTTTTTGCCGTCATACTGATCAAGGGATGTGTGAATATTGTTCACCTTTGCCACCTTGGGATAAAGATTATTTGGTTGAAAAAAAAATAAAACACAAATCATTCCACGCTTATTTAAAAGAATTGAATCAAAACATCAATAAATCAAATGGATCTTCTTATATTCCTCCTTTAAAAGAACCAAATTATTCAGTTAATAAAAATTGTAATGGAGGTCATAAACCTTGGCCAGAAGGAATTTGCTCAAAATGTCAACCTTCTGCTATTACTTTACAACCACAAGAATTTAGAATGGTGGATCATGTTGAATTTGCAGACTCTCAAATTATTAATACATTCATTGATAGTTGGAGATCTAGCGGTACTCAAAGAATTGGTTTCATGTATGGTAAATATGAAGAATATCCAATGGTTCCTCTTGGTATTAAAGGAGTAGTCGAAGCAATCTATGAAATCCCCCAAGTAGGTCTTAATGACGGGCTCACAATGCTAGATTGGGAAAATGAGGCAAAGATTGACGAAGTGGCTCAATTATGTGGTCTTTCAAAAATTGGGATTATTTTTACAGATTTAACTGATAGTGGCAACGGTGATGGTTCAGTTGTTTGTAAAAGACACAAAAATTCATACTTTTTGTCTTCTTTAGAAATCCTTTTTGCCGCTCGTCATCAAATTAAATATCCAAATTATTCCAAACATGCAATTTCCGGAAAATTTTCTTCAAAATTTGTTACTTGTGTGATTTCTGGTAATTTATCTCAAGAAATTGAAATTTCTAGCTATCAAGTTAGTGCATCAGCTGAAGCCTTGGTAAAAGCAGATTTAATTTGCGGCTCAACCCATCCTGCTGAAGTTTATGTGAATGAAAAAACTAATCAAAGATATGTTCCAGATATTTTTTATAAATTTAAAAATCAATACGGTGTGGTTGTTCAACAAAATGCTAAACCTGCTTTTCCTAATGATTATTTATTGGTTACTTTAACTCATGGTTTCCCTCAAGATCCTCAACCAATTTTTGTTTCATCAAGCCAATTTCCTGTTGAAAATCGTCAATATTTGGGTATTTCGCAAGACTTAGTTGAAATTAACAAATACTTACAATTGAACAAAATTGATACCAATAATTACGAGTCAGTTAAAGAATTCATGAATCTGGTTTCTGATTTTCACTTTTTATGTTATTTGTTTAGTTTAAATATTTTGTCTGATGATGATTGCAAGCTACTCGCTAAGGTTGCTACCAGTCATGATGATATCAACAGCTGCTATCTGTTGTTTGAATCTCCTACTTGGAGAACTTTTTTGACAATAGCTCAATCTAGTTAAACTCCTTTTACTAGCTTTTAATGAACTGATTTGATAGTTTTTGGTGTAAAAAAATTTCTTGTTCATTCCTTCACGTTAAATAAGTATATTTTTTCTCAATCAGTTAATAGATTCAAACGTTTATGATGGAATTTTTGAAAATTGTAATCATCTTTTTTATTAGCAAGCTTCAGTGAGATGATCTTTCTTGACTGAATGTTATTTTAAGATTGCAATCTACAGAGTGATATCTTAAGGTCAAAAAATTTGATTCACTTACAAGCTTTCCACAATGTTTATTCTTTGTAACTACAAATGGTAGTTGATAAACATATTGATACTGTTCTATTGATGTTGTTCAATGCACATCCGAGATGGTTAAGAAGGATCCAAAATCCTGGATTTCTTTGTGTCCGCAACACCCGGCTAGGACGGCGTTGAATTTGGAGCGAAGGTTCCGAATTTATCTCAAAAAACTTCTTGACGGATTTTATGAGATTTCAAGAAAGATATTCACACAAACCACTTCAACTATTCAATCAGTTTTGTTACTTACACCCTGCTCTCATTAATACAGCGGTCATCATACTTCTTCAATATACTCACTCAGTGCCTTTTCCTCTTATATTAATCCCCTTCCTTGTTCTTTGATTGTGCTGACTCTTTATGATCCATAGCTTAAGTAACCATCACTGATCATGACTAAGTCTCATAATTTTAGTCCATTAAGGAAGGACCAGGTCACAGTGGTAGAGCCAACATATAGACTTCTGATAGTTCAACAACCCCAACAGGCTAGGGCAACTGGTAGAAGTAAAAGATGTATGTGTATTTGCAAACAAGAATGATTTCATTTGACATAATTTGACTAACAATTATTTTTCTAGTTACTGGAAGAAGAACAATAGATCCACCGCCAGTCATTCAAGTTCAGCTTTTATATAAGAACAGCACTGTCACTCAAGAAGAAGCAGATGATGATGTTAAGATGGATATCGATAATGATGAACAACCTCCTAATGTGCCAGAGTTAAGGGTGGAAGGTGTTATCGAAGAAGACAATCAAGATACTGAAATGGTTGGCATGTTCCCTGCTCCATTAAAGACACTACATGGTGATACAATGTTGCTTGATGATAATAAAGAACAAGATCATAACGAAAAATTTGATAATAATGATGATGATTATGATAAGAATGAAAATGAAAATTACTCTAATATAATCAATCATACTTTGAATCCTTTAATTTTGATTGCCTCAATTATTGATGCTAATGAATCACCTGTTACTGTTATTTCTTCTAGTTCTTCAAACAATAATAATGGTCCAACGCTTAAAGTGGATAATTACCGTCATGAAATTAAGGATGAAGATAGAAGATCCTCGTCATCAATAGTGAGCTCTGCCATTGGAAATGAGTCTAGTATGGCAAGTAATATCTATCATGCTTTGACTGGAAGTGAAAGAAAAAACAATAATACTGCTGCAATTATTCATGAAGCAGAAGAAGATGAATTTAATGCAAATAGTAATTCTGCCAATGGAACATCTAGTATCAGTGAAACCACTTCATCGATTAATAGTAGTTCACAATCACAATCTTCAAAATTACAAGATTTTGAAAATTTAGCTGGCACTACTTCAGTTGTGGCAAATATGGTTAGTGATAAAGCGGTTAGTGATGATCATAATTCAATGAAAGCAGTGTTTGTTTTCAGTAATTTAAGTGTTAAACAAGACGGTAATTATCGATTAAGGTTTACTTTATATGAATTCACAAGTTTTAACTCATTGTACTGGGTCAAGAATTTTAATAATCCTTCCCCAAGGATCATTAAAAGAGTGACTATTGACTCTGATATTTTCAAAGTTTATACTGCCAAAAAATTTCCTGGATTAACAACAAGTTCTAAGCTTTCGTTTGATTTGAAAAGTTCGGGAACAAAGATCAAGGTTCGTCATTCTATTAGATCTGGGAAAAAATCAACTTCATCAAATTCAAGTTCACCTACTCCTTCAGTAAAAACATTAGATAGATCCTCGATTATAGGTAGAGGTAGTATCTTTAGAAGAACTCCCAAACCTTCCTCCTCGGATTCAGCCACAACAAAACTTCAAGCCCCTCCTGAACTGATTCAATCTTCTCAACAAATTTCTCAGTTAGAGTTAGGAACCATTAACAATAGTAATACTTACCTAAACCCAAACTATAGTATTTACAATGATGATACTGGCTCAATCAAAAGTTTTGCCACCAATGTTTCTGCTGAATATGTGTCGGGTATGACACCAATTGTTAGCACTATGTCTGCTTCTAGTACATCATCATTACAAAGTGCTGCTCATTCATTTGGCTCATTCTTTTCCTTGGGAAGAGGTAACAATAATAATAATTCTAGCAATAACAACAACAATAATAACAACAATAATAGTAATAGTAACAATAATCCTTATAACTCACCAAATATTAATAACACTCATAATACTGATTTATCACCTTTAAAATTGCTTAGTGATGTTTCTGCTCAGCAAATTCCAATTGGTAGTAATCATCATGGTAATCCAAATGGTTCAAATAGTGGTCTAATTCCTTCTCCACCAGGCTCTCCAAGGCTCGATCCAGGTTCTAATCCTTCAAATGTTAACAATCGTCATTCCTTCACTCCTCTGATTAATACTTCTGGCTCTTATTATAATAATACTGTTTATCCAAGATCAAGGGCCAATACTATTACCAGTAACCATAGCATTACCAGATCTAATAGTATTGGAAACTTTGATTCTCAATTAATGCCTACAAACTCTAAGACTCATAAGTTGAGTCTAAGTCAAGGTACTACTAATAATTACTCAAGATTTGGCCATCAATCCGAAGATAGTCTTAGTTCTCGACATTCAACCATCTCCATACAGACTCCTACTTCACAATATTTCCAAATTCCAAATAATAATCACCTCAATGCTGCCATGTTACATAGCAAAAGAAGTGATCAGTATCTTAGACAAGAAACGGAAAGCGAGGATGATTATGATGATGATAATAACCATGCGATTCGGGCTCCGCCTAAGAAGAGCAGGATGGATAATAGCAAGCCCAATGACATCAAGTCAGCGATCATGAAGATCCAGAATATTATCAACTAAAAATAGAATAAATTAAATGATTTGTAAATTTTTCATGACATGATTTTGTAGTTGCTTGATGAGGATTGTGCTTTGCGAGGCTCACTCGTATTGGTGCCACCCTAGAAAGGAGATTTTAAAACGCTGTTTTTAATTAATTTTTGAGGCAAAAATGATTAATTTTTATTTATCCCCACATTACAAGATTTTTCTATTTTCTTTAGTAACCCAGGAACTTTGGTTGCTTTGAAGATAGAGTCACCGCAATGAGCTCTCTCAGGTCGTCCCAGGCGGAAAACGAAGAGGTTTTTTACGATGTTAAGTCCACGTTATCCAGGGAAGAACATCCCGAGGAGGAGGATATCGTCAATAGTACCCAAGATGACTCGCTAAAAGCTGATTCAATAGCCAATCTGCCCAATAATTCACTGACAAATTCAATTCAGAATAATTTGACCTTTGATAATGTCAAACCTGTCTCAATCACTGCCAAAAACATTTCTATCACCCTCAATCGCAAAGATTCTATATTTAGAAGAATCTTCAAACGAAGCGAAAAATTCCCAGATATTGAAGCTGGACTCAATAGAAAGACAAAATTGCTAGATGATGTTTCTTTTAATATCCCCTCAGGAAGCTTGTTTGCCATTATAGGAGGACTGGGATCAGGTAAGACTACATTATTGAACACTTTATCGAAAAGATCCTCCATGAATAATTCTAGTTTACGAAGAAGTGGAGAAGTATTTTACAATGATACCACAAACCTTGATGATGTTAATCATGCTTATGTGATTCAACAGGATATCTTGATTCCTAATTTAACTTGCTATGAGACTCTCAAATATGCTGCAAATTTAAGGTTATCCTCAAAACTAGCGGATGCTAAACAGACTAAGTTAATTGAAGAAATTATTGTTGAATTGGGTTTGAAAGATTGTAGAGATACCATGGTAGGTAATAGACAACATAAAGGATTAAGTGGGGGAGAAAAAAGAAGATTAAGTATTGGAATCCAATTATTATCTAATCCAAGTTTATTATTTTTGGATGAACCAACAACCGGGCTCGATAGTCGTTCAGCAATCTTGTTAATCAACACTTTGAAAAACTTGACTAAAAAGGGAAGAACCATTATTTTAAGTATTCATCAACCACCAAGTGATGTTTTCTTTAAATTTGATTACCTTTGTATTTTGAGTAGAGGTTGTCCAGTTTACTGTGATAAAACTAGTGATTCTTTGGAATACTTTCATAGATTGAATTACACCCCAGTTCACAACGTGAATCCTGCTGATTATTTGATTGATATAACTTCAGTTGATACTAGGAATCCAGAAAATGAAAAAATTACTTTAGAAAATTTGGAGAATTTCAAATATCATTGGAGAAACTATGAAAAAGAAAAAGCCTTGATAATTGAACCTTTTAAAACTGAGAAGTCTATTGTCACTGCTAATGATTTTAGTGAACATTTCACCTTAAAACATTCTAGAGCCAATCTATTGAGAGAAGTCACTGTTCTTACTAAACGTGAATTTGTTTTAACTGCCAGAGATCCATTGACTACCATTTCTTTATGTGGAGAAGCTGCCTTTTTAGGATGTATCTTGGGTTGGGCATTCTTGAATCCTGATGACTCTCTAACGGGTATTAGATCAAGATCAGCAGCAATTTATAATATTAATGGGTTACAAGGTTATTTGATGTTAATCTTTGAGGCTTTTAGATTGTGTCATCAAGATATCAAAATTTACGATCGTGAAAGAGCTGAAGGGTCTATTACTGTATTAGGTTTTATCTTGAGTAGAAAAATTTCCAAGTTATTTACTGAAGATGTTATTGTTCCTACAATTTTCACTATCACTACCTACTTTTTAATTCAATTTAAACAAACAGCCAGAGGATTTTTCATCTATTGGTCGATCAACTTGTTCAATCAACAGCTAGCGATGGCGTTTGCCCTTTTGGCAGTTTCCATTTCTAGAGATTATCCTATTGCTACTACTATTGGAAATATCAATTTTACATTTCAAAGTTATTGTTGTGGGTTTTTTGTCAATATTCCAACCATGCCGGTATATGTGAAATGGATCAAATATTTATGTTATGTTTGGTATGCTTATGGTTTGACTACTTCTAGTTATTTTACTGATTATTTTGGAGATTGTCCATACAGTTCAAAGCCAGATGATCCAAGATGTGTTAGTTATACTGGGAAAAATATCATTGAAAATTTGGGATTTTGGGAAAACTGGATCATTTTACCGGAATTTATACTTTTGGCATTTGTGATTATTTTTTATACAATTGCTGCATGTTTCTTATATTTACATAAAGTGGATGTGGCAATTGCTAAACAATCAGCGAAAAATCGTACCAAAGTTGAAAAATTTGACGAGGAGGAAACGAAAGTTATCAATGATTCTGAAGGGAGTAAATCAGGTTCTCCTACTCTTGATGGTATTGACATAAACTTAAGAAATTTGAATCTTAGTGTAAAAGTATTAGATGTTTCTATCAAAGCTTATTTGATTAGATTACTTAAATTTGATTTCAAATGGTTTAGAGAACGAGTTTTAAGAAATAAAGATTTTGATAAAGGTAAAAAAATCATTCTACAAAATGTCAATGCTACTTTTGAAAAACATAAAGTCAATGCCATTATGGGCCCATCTGGCTCCGGCAAAACCACTCTACTCAATTTGATTTCTGGAAAATTAAATTCGAATTTTGTCACTGAATATACCCAATCAGGTGATATTTATTTCAATGAATTTAAAGTCGATAAACGTTTCTTATCAGGAATTTGCTCGTACGTTCTACAAGATGATGATTCTTTACTTCCTTCATTAACGGTTAAAGAAACTTTATTATTTGCTGGGAAATTAAGGTTAGCTAAAAAACTTACCTCAAAACAAATTGAAGAAAAAGTCAATGATATTACTTTAAAACTTGGTCTTAAAGATTGTCAGAATAACTTCATTGGATCAGAATTAATTAAAGGAATCTCTGGTGGGGAGAAAAGAAGAGTTTCTATTGGAATTCAACTATTAAATGATCCACAAGTACTTTTCTTAGATGAACCAACTTCTGGTCTTGATAGTTTTACAGCTTTATCAATTTTAAATATTTTGGAACATCTAGCTACAGTTGAGAAAAGAACAGTAGTCTTAACAATTCATCAACCTCGATATAGTATGTTCCAAAAGTTTGGTAAAATTTTGTTATTAGCAAAAGGTGGAAACATTGTTTTCAATGGAGATCCTGTATTAATGGAAGATTATTTTTTAAATCTAAACTTTCAATGTCCTAAACTTACCAATTTTGCTGATTTTGTCTTAAATTTGGTTTCTGTTAACTCTCAATCTTTGAAACTCGAGCAAAACAGTAAAGCAAGAGTTGACTCACTAGTTAAAAATTGGAATGATAACTACCTACCTCAAGAAGTTGTTGAAAATAATGACCCAGTTACAGCAGAAGAGGTGTTTAAACCTTTTAGAAAGATCCCGGCTTCGTTTTTAGTTGCTTTCCCTATTGTGCTACGTCGTCAAGTTAGAAATGTTACAATTATTGACGTTTTGGCAAGAACTTTTCAAATTACCGGTACTGCTTTCATTTCTGCTCTATTCTTTGCTCCTATCAAAAAAGATTATATTGGAGTCTCCAACATTCTTGGTCTTGTTCAACAATTTTCATCGGTTTATTTTGTGGGAATGTTAAATAATGTTGCTGCTTATACTATGGAAAGAGATTATTTTTATGAGGAATACTCTGATCATGTTTATGGTATCACTCCATTCTTCATTCTGTACAGTATCATCGAAACTTTCTTCGAATTACTTTCTGGGGCCGTTTATGCCGCAGTGATGGTTTTTGCAATCGGCTTGCCAGGAACTGCTGGAGTTTACTTTCTTTTCTTTTATGGATGTTGGTTAATGGTCAGTTGTGGAGAGTCTTTAGGAATTGTCTTCAACACAATTTTCACTCATACAGGTTTTGCCATTAATGTCATTTCTGCCTTTTTGAGTATTGCTGTTATCATTGCTGGATTATTATCACTACAATTACCAGATTTCTTTAGAGGTATCAATTGGATCAATCCTGTTCACTATGCAGTGATGCTGGCGATTAACTTGGTGTTCCTTAATGAAGAGAAGTTCACCTGCAGTCCCAACCTGGGAATGGCTGCTGATGGGAAAGGTTGTATTTTTAATAACGGCGATGATGTTCTTGATACGTATGGAATCAGAGAAAATTGGAAGTTGCAATTGGGATTATTGGCAGTGGTGGCCGTTGCTTACAGATTGATTGCCTATGTGGTGTTATGGATTAAAGTTAATCATTTCCAATCTGATGCCATTAGAAGATTGATTTCGAAAATTAGTTTATAGCTATTAATTTGTTTATACGTTTGTTTATACATTTGTTTATTTGATTGTTTTGTTTTGTTTTTTTAAGAAGTTCTGTTTATTTATATTGTATTTTTCTGCTTTTGTTCATACCCTTTTAGCCATTTTAAAAATTTTTGTTGATTATATTAGTTTGCTACAATATAATATTTTTTAACTTTTCAAATCATTATATCATTCATTATACATTTAATTAGTCATCATCTATTATAAAACAATTTGTGGACTTTTTTTTTCGTTTTTACTTCATCATAAGTTTCCCAAATTTCATATAAGGTTAAAATTTCTTGAACGCTTTCAATTATTTCGCTCAAATCAATATTGGAAATTCCCATAAAACTAGTCAAAATATTAATTCTATTTTCGTGGTAATCTGGAATGTTATTTTTGTTTTTGTTGTTAGATCCTAAATGATTATTCATATTCAAACTTGTAGGATCAATATTTTGTCTTCTAATTAAAGATCCCATACTAGCACTTAATTGACCATTCCCATTTAAAATGATAGAAATATAAACTGAAGCCATAGCAATTATATGCGGAGGGAATATCAATGGTAAGTCAGTAACATGACAGTCATTCAAAATTGCCCAAGATAGTTGTAGTTCTTCAGGACTCAAAATTAAACAATTGATTCCGTCTACCAACTTTGAAGGACCATTCCTATTAAAAGTATTAGTGTTGTTACTATTGTTGTTATTATCAATTGATGAAAAATCAGTTATGCTTAAAGCTGATTTGATTTGATTTAGGGATCGATAAACATTATGAATGATCATATAATTATCCATTTCCTCAATTAAATAAAATTCAAATTCCGCAATTTTCGTCACATCATGAGGGATATATTCCGGCCAAAGGTTTCTTGCTTCATTACTAATAGTTCTAATGTGCTGAGGGCATTCTTCCACTTTGCAACTCAAATAAATGGCAGTAGTTATTAATAAATAAATGTTGATTTCTTTGATAGAAACATTCAACAAAAACCTCAAAATGTAAATTTCTGCGGTGGAAATGGGGATAGCTCTGAGTCCTAGTCTTCTTCCGAGCTTTTGAAGTAGTTGATGGATAAAAATTCTCATAGTATAATCATATTCAATCCCTTTTAAATGAATTGGTAATGCCCCAGTCGCTATTAGTTGATCTTCCACGAGATCGAGATTTCTTCTCTTCTCCAGAAGCTCATCTCTGGTAAATTTCCAGAATTTCCTCTGAGAAGAGTGCCAGTAATCAGCAGACATCTTAATCCTATTCTTTTTAACAACTAGTTTGGATAAATAACAATAATTCAGATGTTAAGTGAGTCTAGTCCCAAACAAAATAATTTTGTAACCTGCTTACGTAAAGCGCACCAGCGCCACGGGTGTTTTATTTTTTTAACAACTTTTATTGGAATAAACGAACAAAACCACAAGAACTAGTTGGAAATAGATGAAATGTTTAATAATACAGAAATGCACTAGCTAGCTATACAGTTATCAAAAAAAGCAGAGAAAGGTTGAGCAAATTTTAAACAATTTTGTCAACGTTGTTAATAAAAAGAATTGAAAAAATTAATGAGGATTATTATTCAAGAAAGGGGAAAAAGACTTTAATGATAGTTTATAGGGGAGAAGAAATCAATATGTTAGATAAAGTAAATAAATCAATAAAATTAGAAATCAACTGACCAGCAGGAAGTTCCAATACAACAAAAAAAAATTTTTTGACTAATTTTATAACTTTAATTAAACAGTTTCGCTAAAATAAGAAGCTTCAGAAGGTTTTCTTTCTCTGAAACTACCATCTTTATCATCTTCAGATTCAAAATCAAACTGAGAATCTCTTTTTTTAGAAATGATTGATTCTGGACTCTTAACAGTGGTAACACTTTTTTTTCTTGGACCTTCGTCTTCAGGCTTTGAGCCAACTTGAACTAAAGTAGGTTTTCCGGTTTTGGCAGATAATAATTCAGTAGCAAAGTTATTATACTTATTTGGGAAGTTTTGATCTTGTTCAAAACTAGCAGCGTCACTATTAACTCCAGTGACAACAGTATTACCAGTAGTAGTGTTAGAGGCAGGACTTTCATCTGGTCCAACAGTGAGATTTTCTCCGTATTTTGGAGATGAGGATTTTATTGATTCAGAGCTACTATCTTCAGAAGAAGCAATTTTCTTTCTATCTTTGTACAAAGAGGAAGAAGAAGAAGAAGACGACGCACCAGCAACTTCGGCAGCAACAGCAGCAGCTCCAATGATATCTCCACCTTTACGAGGAGCAGGAGGAGGAACCGGAGTTTGTTTTGGTGAGATTGACATGGTACTATAATTATTAACAGATGGGGTTACTTCTTTAAGAGAGGATCTATAAGAACTAATAGAGGATCTATTGGAACACAGAGAGCTACCAGTAGAAGACTTTTTGGACTTAATACTTATATTAGCAACAACCGCTCCAACAGCACCAGCAGCACCAGCATTAGTTAAACCGTGATTATCTTCATCATCCCCATCAAGCGTGGAGAAAGTACTTAATCTATCATCCTCACCGTCATGAGAGTATTGCTGTTGAATTTCCTTTAACTTTTCTGATAAAGAAGCAAAACTACCAGTAATAGTACTAGCATTATCATCCATTGGACTATCAATTTTTCTTATTTTTTCATTATCATCATCATCCAAGATTTCCACTGCACCAGCTGCACCAGCACCGCCAATAGCAGCAAGACCAAAAGCTTTTGAGTTTAAACCAGTTGGAATACCTCCAGAGATTTCTCTAATTGAGACATCTTTTTCACTATCAACATTACTTTTTTGCTTTTGCATATAACAAAAGAGTAAAAGGATAGCAGTAATTACAATTAAAAGACCAACAATTCCAACCACGACACCAATAACAATCTTAGCCCTACGAGATCTGTAATCACTAGATTTTTCTTCTTCAGAATCATTGTTTTTAGAAGAACTCGAAGTAGAAGTGGAAATGGAAGTTGAAGAAGTAGAAGTAGAAGTAGAAGTAGTAGAAGAACTGGTAAAGGTGGTGGTAAATGAAGATCCGCTAGAAGTAATAATAGATACATCACTCGTTGGAGTAGTGAAAGAAGTACTCAAAGTTGAATATTGAGGATTATCCCAAGTATCCCAATCGAAAGTGGTTAAAGTGGCTTTATCCCAAACATTTGTTCCAGTAGTAAGATAAGCTGGTAAAGTTGTGGCCCCTCCAACATCTGCTGCATTAACAAAATATCTTTTTTCATTTTCCGCATTAACTGTATCTGAAAAGAATGATATACTGGTCAATAAAACCAAGCAAAGATTCTTAATCATTGTTTTTGAATGATTGTTAAAGTCGTTGAGAGCGAATTTTATTTTGTTGACTTAGTAAATTTGTGATAAGTGAATTGAGATAATATTAGTAAACAAATGTGATGTCAAAATAATAATAACATAAATCAACAAAAAGAACGTTATAAAAATAAATCTAGTCGAAAATAAAAATTGAGGAAATTCCAGTGTTAATATACCAATTTTTTTGAAGCCTTTGTCTGGTATGATTAAAAGCCTTGTTTGGTGTTAAAAAAGACCTTCATTTACTTATTTCCGAGAATGTTTGAAAAGAATTCCAATGCCGTGTAAGCAATCCACTTCTTAGTAGTAAAGGAAGTTTAATTCACCAAAAATAATTCGAGCAATAATTATATTGATTAACATGCCAAATATTAAAATAAGGAGTTCATAAATTATGGTTGCAGATTATATCAATGCTAATAGTTTGTCATAAAAAAGGTTGAAATTTTCAAATGATGATAATGTTTTGCAACAAACAAAATTGGACCCGCAAACCAGTGATTAACAATATAGGGCACTAGCACCTTTAGTTGCCAAAAGCAGGCATTCCAGTCATCTGTCAAAAGAAAACAATAGCATTTATTATCTATGAGTATGGGAAGAATGCTGTTTACTTTAATAATTAACCATTTATCAATAAGATTAAGTTTTGTAGAACAAATCTATTGAGGACCCTCCCCTGCGGGCACGGACCGGATTCACACTGCAGGCGTTGCGGAATATTACAAAATTTTCAAAAATGATTTGAAATTTGTGTTAGTTGAGTTGAATGAGAATGTTAATCTTGAAAAGTTAAAACATCTTTGAAACTAATGAGGATACTGAATCTAAAGAAACAATTTGTAAAGTTAATGGTGAATATTTACTCCTCAAAGTTTTGAAAAAAAAGACCCTTCAAGCAAAGATTTCTTATGCACGCAGTGACAATACTGAAAGTTTGACAGAATTTTGGATTAGATTATGACATTTTGGAAGAGTGAGTTAGAGGTATATAATCATTTTTATAAAGTAATAAAAATAAAAATGTTTCAGGAAACGTTAAAAAAAGCGACTGTGGTAAAACAAGTAAGTTTAAGACAATCCAAGTTTCACTTTGTTTGATTTGTGATCAACTTCCACTTCATTGAGGCAATGAAGTATTCTTTAAGCTAATTTATATATGATTGTACATCTTAATGTTGACATCCGAGTTTATCCTTCTAGGATAAACTGTCCGGTGGTGCGACACTTTTAAGTCAACTTTTTAACTAAATCAACAATAATATTGATCGTTATTTTAGTTCAAATCGAAATCAAACCTTAGGTTATCTCATTTGCCCAAAAATCTCTCTTATCCATCACATCCCAATCGAAGAAATGACAAAGTCAATTAATCTTACTCTAGTATTGAACAAACTATGGTTATGAGACATGTTTCTTAGCTATCCAATCAAAAAGCCATTTTTTTATAACAAATCTATAACTCTATCAACTTTTAAAGCTATATGGGCTCAACAACTAGTATGATCAAGCAATTAGAACTTCGAAAAATAGCTGACATTCTCAAAAACCCCAAATCCAAAATATTGTTTTTTGTGGGTGCTGGAATATCTGCCACTAGCGATGGAGAACCATTGATTCCTGATTTTCGATCTCCTGGAACTGGATTATTTTATAATTTGGCCAAATTAAATTTACCAACACCAGAATCAGTATTTGACATTGAATTTTTTGAGAAAAATCCCAATCCCTTTTATGCTCTTTGCAAAGATTTACATCCAGAACTCGTGAAATTCCCACCCACAAGATTTCATTATTTTATGAAATTAGTTAATGATCATAATGATTTGATTAGAATTTATTCTCAAAATATTGATTGTTTGGAAAGATCTACAGGAATAGATGCTGGTAAAATTATAGAAGCTCATGGTTCATTTGCTGAGGAATTTTGTATTTCATGTCATAAGTTGGCAACTAAAGAACATTTTTTGAAACAAATCAAAGCCAGTGAAATTCCAAAATGTGAATATTGTAAAGGGACTTTGAAACCTGGAATTGTATTTTATGGTGAGCAACTCCCCGATAGATTTCATGATCTAAAAGTTGAAGATTTATCAGATGATGTTGATTTATGTATTGTTGCCGGGACTTCATTAAATGTTTACCCATTTGCTAGTCTTGCAGCCGATGTTGGTGATAAATCTTTAAGAGTTTTAATTAATAGAGAAGAAGTTGGGGATTTTCTTCACAATCCGAGAGATAAAGATATTTTACTCTTAGAAGATTGTGATAAAATTGTTGATGAAATTGCTGAACTTTGTGGTTGGAAAAAAGAATTAGATGAATTGGTTGATCAACATAAGAAAAAAAAGAAAGAACATGCTAAAACGGCAAAAGAAATGATTGATGATATGAAAAATGATAAGAATTTGGATGAAGAAATCAAAGGTCTAAAGAAAATTGATGATGATAATGATGTTGAAGAACTTTCAGAAATTGTTGATAAATTGAATATCGAGAAATAAATATTATGGAATAAATATTATGAAATAAATAAATTTGGGTTTTTAATGATGTAAATTACAAAGGGGTTTTCATAAATTATTTGATCCAATTATGGATTTTAAAGTAAGGTATAGATGCTTGTTTGATTTTCCAGATCGCCACTTTTTTAAAATTTTTGAACAAACCTTCAACCTTTTAAATATTAATAATATTAGTGACTCGCAAACTTATGTTTGAACCATCCATAAACTCCAGGTTTACGGACCCAATGAAATTATCGTACCAGTTAATCTTACTCAATCGACTTTAGCGGCAATTGTACTAGCCAACATGGGGGATGAAGTGAAAGTTACTGGAGTTCCCAAAAATTTTTTCACTAATTTTAGTGAAAATCTTTTGACTATTTTTCAATCTCATTCTATTGAAGAAGATTTCATCAAATTGAAAGTAGAACTTCAGAATAAAAAACAAGCATTAAGTGCATCAATGGGATTTATTAAATATTCAAAAATAACTCCTAACAATTTTTTCAAAAAAATTAAAGTCAAATTTAATTCAAGTGAAAATATAATGTTAATTGATTATAGTACTGTTGAAGTTTTGGAGTTAATTGAAACTGCCGAAACTGACAGTTTTAAAACTTCTTTGTTAAAAAATTTAAATCATAGTGTTACCAAAATGGGAGAAAGAATGTTGAAGAATACTATTTTACGACCATTATCAAATCATCAAGCTTTGAAATCAAGATTGGAAAGTGTTAAAGAATTGTATGATAATTACAGTGCAACTGAAGAGCTACGGAAATGTCTTAAAATGTTCAAGATTTGGATAGATCGTTTATAGTGTTGATTAGTGAAACTAAAAATAAAACAGATCAAAATATCAAGAATCTTTTAGCTTTAAAACAATCAGTATTAGTGGCTAAAAAGATTGTTAATATTCTTGAAAATAGTCAGTTTGATAGTGTTTTATTGAAAGAAGTTTTCAACCTTTGTAATAATAAATATTAATCAAGTTTTAGAAGTAATAGATGAATATATTAATGAGGATTGTGTTTGGGCTAATAAGCCATTAGAGTTAAAAAATCAAAAAAGTTATGCCATTAAAGAAAAAAAAAAGGGATTATTAGATGTTACTAGACAACTTTATACAAAAGTTATGGAAAAAATAGTTGAGATTATCCATGAACTTGAGAAAATTTATGATCTAAAATTAAACTATTCATTTGAAAATCACGGAATTGTGATCAAAATTAATAAAAAATTGAATTATAGTCTAACAACTGATAATTTACCCAAAATATTTATCAATGAAATTTATAAAGGTAATCAAATTATTTGTTCAACTTTGAATACTATTAAATTGAATTGTCGATTACAAGAATCGGGAAATTTATTTATGATGTGATCAAACTGTTTCAAAAACTATTTCTGAAATTGAAATTTATGTTAGTGGAACGTATATGATGTGTGAAGCCATTGCAACACTTGATGTATTTGCTACTATTGAAACAGCAAGAATTATTATTTTGACAGGAGCAAATACGAGTGGGAATCAATCTATTTAAAACAGTTAGAAATTGTAAATATTATTGGACAACTTGGATGCTTTGTACCGGCTGATTATGCCATGATTCCAATTTATTCAAAAATTATGGCAAGAATTAGAAATGATAATTTAGAGGTTATTGTTTCTAGTTTTAGTTTGGAAATGAATGAGTTGGCTTACATTTTATCAGAGATTGATTACAGACCGAATGATTTGAGTTTAATTTTAATCGATGAAGTAGGTAGAGGTACTAGTTTAAATGATGGAATGGCAATTAGTGCAGCAATTATTGAATATTTAAGTAACAATAAAAGTTGTCAATCAAGTCATGTTTTTTTGACCACTCATTTTCAAAGATTGTGGAAGTTTTAGGATCAAAACTTTGTATCAGGCCATGGCATATGAGTTTTAATGAAGATTTTGAATTCAAAATCATTGAAGGTAAAGATAAGATTAATAGTTATGGGATTGCTTTGATTAAACAAGAAAAATTATTTCCTGAATCTCTTGTCAATAGAGCAGTATTTTTAGCAAATCAATTAGCAAACACAAAGAAGAAGTTTTCAATATCTCTAGTACTTTTATTCAAAAAAATAATGGATCAATTATTAATATCAAAAGAAAAATGATTGTGGAGTTAGCGATTGCTTTAAAAGAGTTGTAAAGAAAAGCTAGTGTTTTTAATACTGGTATCAATGCATTAGGGGCATTACAAAAAAGATTTCTTGAAAAAATGTCTCAACTTCAAAAATGATTCAGTTTGCATAAGGAAAACTAAAGGTCATGCTGAAAGGTCATGACTATGTTAATTGATTGTTAAAATTAAACTATTTTAATAGGAAGATACATTAGTTTGAATAATCCAATCATGATTGCTGCTTACAAAGAAAAGCATGATTAATAAATATGCAGAATTGATTACATCTAGCTCTTGCTTATGGGAAAAAAGTTGTTTATAGAAATAATACAAACAATACTTAAATATTTTGAAAATGTGTTTGATTTACTAGATTTAATCGTACTATTTGGGTAATAAACAATACAAATAAGACCCAAGAGTTAAGACGTGATGCGCCGGGAGTTACACTGCCTGATGTTTGGGTTTTTTGGATTTGTTTACAAATTGTGGGGAAGAGGGGATTGACGTACTTATATGTTGGGTAATTGAATTAAATCGATAAGGAATTTTCTCCAAATAATATTATTCTTTAAGCTGTTTGTGATTGATATTGGCTGATCTGCGTTATTGTCATCTTCAAAGGATCATTTAATGTTTTTGTGGTGTTTTTCGCTAATTTCTGAAAACTGAACCTGGATTGTGTGGTAATGTGATGTCCGAATGTTTTGCCTAACTTAAAGTTTGAATGTGCATGACGGAGCATCGGTGACTTTTTCTCAATAAATACTTCAACATTTGCTCCCTAAATTTCTGTCTTTTGTGTATCCCTTAAGTTGTACCATAAGATGAGTTCAGAATATCAAAAAGCCCTTGATGGGCCAAAATTCAGACCCCATATTATCAAAAAATATTTTATAACCCGTTTCACTTCCCTTATCCCTGATAAACAATACGTCAAATGGGATTCATCATTTTGGAATCCATTCAAACCATTAAGAGAATTATCTCCAAGACAATGGAATCTTTTCTTTGCTGGATTTTGGTGTTGGACTTGGGATGCCTTTGATTATTTTTCTGTTAGTTTAAACGTTACTGCTTTGGCCAAGCAATTCGACGTTGAAGTCTCAGATGTCACTTGGGGGATCACTTTAGTGCTCATGTTAAGATCAGTTGGGGCTGCTTTTTTTGGAATTCTTAGTGACAGATATGGTCGTCGTTTACCTTTATGCTCGGTGATGGTTTGTTTAACAGTTTTACAAATTGGTTTGGGTTTTGTCAATACTTATAAACAATTTCTTGGAGTTCGTGCCCTCTTCGGGATTTTCATGGGTGGGGCATTTGGTCCAGCTTATGCAATTGCTTTGGAAGATGCTCCTGTCAATGCTCATGGGGTTCTTTCAGGGCTTTTCCAAGAAGGTTATGCTTTTGGTTACTTGTTAGTGGTTTGTTTCCAAAGAGCCATCACTGATAACAGTAGTCATACTTGGAGAGCTTTATTTTGGTTTAGTGCTGGTCCAAGTGTTTTATTTACAATTTGGGTGGCTACTTTGGGAGAAACTGATTCATTTAAAAGACATCGTGAATTATCTTTACTAAATCATAAAGAAAGTGCTGGTAAAAGATTTATAATGCAAGGTAAATCTGCCCTTAAAAAATATTGGTTGGTTTGTATTTATTTGGTGTTTTTGATGGCTGGTTTCAATTTTTCATCTCATGGATCTCAAGATCTTTATCCAACTTTACTTACTGCTCAATTAGGTTTTGGACATGATAGATCAACTGTTACTAACTGTGTTGCTAATTTAGGAGCCATTGCCGGGGGTATTATTGTTGGTCATCTTTCAAGTTTTTGGGGTAGAAGATTATGTATTATTGTTTGTTGTATTGGTGGTGGAGCATTAATTTATCCTTGGGCTTATGTTAGAAGTAGTGCAATTAACGCTGGAGTTTTCTTTTTACAATTTTTTGTTCAAGGAGCTTGGGGAATTGTCCCAATTCATCTTGCGGAATTATCTCCACCACAATTTAGATCGTTTGTTGGTGGATTAGCTTATCAATTGGGTAATTTAGCTTCTTCTGCTTCTTCAACCATTGAATCTACAATTGGGGAAAGATTTCCTCTTTTTAATGACGCTGGTGAAAAAATCACTGGGAAATATGATTATGCAAAAGTCATGGCAATTTTTATGGGTTGTGTATTTGGTTATTTATTATTAATCACTCTTGTTGGTCCAGAAAATCCTCATGGAGATTTGGCTTTCCATGAAGAAGAAGAAGAAGAAGTTAATGAAAGACATTCTTTAACCAGTGAAAAAGAAGGAATAGATCATTTAGAAAAAGTTTGAATGATGGTTATTTTAATTTTTATTGTTGTTTTATGTAATTTTGATTTGCTTAGTGTTTTGACTTAATTAATAGTAATAAGTTTAGGAGTGAGTTGTTATGATATGTAAGTAGTAAGTTTTATCTGTTTTCTTTATTAGTTAATAAAGGAAGTTTTTGATGAATCATTCACGATGAACATACTGATGATGTTACCATATTATAAAACAACTCTTCAACAAATCAAAGTCAGAAATCATTATGATAATCAAAGAAGATTTTAAAAGTTATAAATTTACAAATTAGAACAAATATCACGAACGTAAATTACATGACCAATGTTTAATCTGAAGAAAGTTCTGAAGAAAGTTCTGTCAAAAGAAAATCAGGTCTTTGATATTCAATTAATGATCTTTCATCATCACTTAAGACCATGTCTTTTTGAAAAGCCAATAATTCTTTATAATGATAATCAACTAAAGGTTTACTTAGTAAAATTTCTCTTAATTGAATAACGTTTTGATCTAAAATCATCAAAGCTTCTGCATCACCAGTTAAATTAAATGGATAAACATAATTTTCATGGGGATTTTGTAAAATAAAGTAACCTGCATCATCACCATGAGATTTCATATCTTTGATTTGATTTCCCATAATTTCAGCATAATAATCTAAGTTTGTTTTATTCAAAATCTTATTATCATCATTAAAATAATTTTTTGTTGCTTTGTTAATTAAATCGAGATTTGTTGATATGAATCTTCTAAAAACGTTTTTATAATCATCTTGATGAATCCAATTACCTAATTTTTGATAATAATATTTATTATTAAACCATGGTTTATTGAATTTCGCTTTATATTCTGTTTTCAAGACTGATGTAAAATCATTTGGTACATAAGCTTCAACTCCTTCCATTAATACTTTTCTCAATGGTAATAATTCGTTTAATGAAGTAAAATGATTATTACGACAATTGACAATCTTTAGCTTTAAGTTGCATTGTAAATTTTTAAATTGTTTTTTTGTCAAAAGTTTTAAATAACCTTCATTATATTGATTTTCAATATTTTTTGGATCAACTAAATCATTACTAAATTTTTTTTCAACTTTCGAATCATAAAATTTGCCAGAATTCCAATTAATTTCTTTAAAAAATTTATCAGGAGTTCTTGAACCACTAAAACTAACTCCAGTGATATCGATATATAAACCAGTTTTAACATCAATTAATCTAGCATCAATATTATTCTTACCATTTTCTTTACTTCTATGAGTTATTGATGATCCACAATCTAAAAAATACATTCCTAAACCTTTTTTTGGATTTTCCATAATTGCGGATTGATTAAATTTTAAACATAATTTATTTAAATCATTGATTGGCATTTGAACATCAACATCCATATCCCATGGCATACTTTTACCATTAAAATACCAACCAAGTAAAGTTCCATGAGCAATCCAAGTTTTTAAATTATACTGATTATTCAATTTTAACCAAGTTTGTAACATATGACTAATAGAGTTTTGAATTTGATAACTTGAATGATAGTTGTCAACAAAAAATCTCCAATCATAATGACCAGTATTTGGTATTTTACCCTTTGGTTTATCAGGTAATAATCTAACTTCATAAAAATATTTTGGAACTGCTTTTGTATCAATAATATCATTAGAAGCTTTGATTGATTTATAGTAATTAAATAAATTTTTTGACATTTTTGTAGGATTTGAATAATTCAAATCATTTAAATTTTCAAAAAATATATTTTCATGAATAATTTCATTTTTTAGATCTTTATTATTATTATGATTATTATTTTTATAATTTTCAAATATTTCTTTGGGAATTTTCAGATGGAATTTAAAAATAACATCTGCACTATCAATATTAACAAATGAATCAAGATAAAAATCAGTCTCATGTTTTGGCTCAACATAATTAATTAAATGATTTATTTCCTCATCAGTTTCAAAGAAATTTTCAATTAAAGAATCTTTATTGTTATTAATAATCTCATTTAATTTCTCAAATTGTTCCAAATAATTCAAGGTGATGTTATTTTTATTTTCAAATAATTTTTTTAATGTAAATTTTTTTGATTTAATGATTTCATTTTCAATAAATGAATCTACCATTTTATTTTCTAACAACCTTTGATTTTTTTGGTTTTCATGATCAATTATAAATTCACTATAATCTTTATTATTCTTATCTTCATTCATTACAATTAATTTTAACGGTTTGATATCTTTATCATTGATTCCATTATAATTATAAAGATAACTTTTTGCATACATAACTCTTTGAACCATTTTATATTTATCTCTTGTACCATGAATAACATTATAACCAATTGCTGGTTGATTTAATTCATTAACAAATTCACTAAATTCAACTGATTCATCTTTGGAAATTTGATCAAAGTTGAGACAAGTTAATTTTGAATTTGACTTTAGAATCAAGTTAATTTTTTCTTGGTTCTTTGGTATTAAATTATTGATATCAATTTTTGATAATTCATTTTCTAGCAATTTGTTATTTGGTTTCTCATCAAATAAATGAGGGAAATTGTAAGCATATAAATCATCAATTAATTGAATTAATTCAACTGACATTGAATCATCTTTCGTGAAAACATCACAACCATTATTATTCAAGAAAAACTCTCTCAAAAATATTTCAAAATTACTCAAAATTTTGAAATCTTTATTTTTTTTATAATAATTGAATTTTTCTTTGAAGAACTCATCCTTCAAGTTCTTTTCATCATAATATAATTCCATTAGTCTATTTTTAAAAGATTCCGGAAAATTTTCATAATTTTCTAATATCCAAAGCCAAAAAAATTCTAGTTTAATATCTTCATTAATAATCGATAAATCATTAAAATCATACCAATTGAATGGTAATTTTAATTCATTCAAATTTGAATTTTTTTCCAAATGTTTTGAAATATAATTCAAATAAATTCCCAAAGAAATTCTTTGATCAAAATAATAAAATAATGGTAAATGACGATCCATGAACTTGAATAAGTTTTTTTCATTCTTATTATTTATCAAAGTTGATTCAATTTGAAATTTCAAATCATCATCATCAATTTCCTTTTTCTTAAATTTTTCAATCAAATAATTTTCAATAAAATAACTTGGAATTTTAACATTAGCTAAATTTTCATCAATTGAGTATTGCCATTTTGTTTCGAATAATTCATCTTTATTTTTTATGGCTATTTTTTTCAAATTTTCTTGAAACTTTTCATTTGAGTTATCACTAACTGGATAAATTGGATTAAAAATTTGATAGTAATCTTCATCATTGATATTTTCATTGAAATTCATTTTGGAAAAATCAAAAATTTTATCTTTTTCCAAAGCTAAAACATCATATTTTGGAGCAATTGGAGTTTGAAAATTTTCATCTTGTTTAGTTAGTGAAATGGGAATTATTGGATCCGAACTCCTAAGAGTTTGTAAATTATAGAAAAATATTAAGATTGACAAAGATAGAAGAATTGGGAAAGTAACTCGACGAAATTTTTTGGAAAAATAGCGTAGAGGAAATAAATATCGAAAAATCATTATTTATCTGATTGAATTTGATTTAAGAATATGGTCTTGCGATGTGGCAAATCTAGAAATTTCCAATAACAATTTCCTGTAAATTTATATACTTTAGCCAAAGGACGGGGAGAAGAATGGATTTCAAGAATACAAATAATGGGGAATTGTATTGAGAACAAAATATTAGAAAGATATGGCAATTCAATTGCAAATAAAGTCAAAATACAACAAAAAGACTTAAACGTGATTTGCAGCTATAGCAATGATAAACTGTGGTAAGCAAAAATAAAATAGGATCACGAGAAGCTTGCAAGATATGCTATTCTCCGAAACCAGCGGTTGACGAAATGAAAGTTGAAATGAGAGTTGAAATGGTAAGTTTGTTCAAATTTCTTACAAATTCTTAACAAAAAAGGCTTATAAAAATACGGAATCTCATCAGCCACAGTCACGTTTATAGCCATGATTCCATCAGCCACGATAGCATCTCAACACCACCTAAAAACACTCTCGAACATCCCAACACCAGTTTTCTCAATCAAAATTTTCATATTGGACGAAAATCTTTGTATTATTTATCAATTAAGATATCATTCCCATCCCAGCAATTCATCCATCATTTGTCATCATGGCTGAAGTCACTAATACTCCGGAAGTCGCTGTTTCCTCTCCTCCAGTGGCAGCAATTCCTGAGCAAGTTAAAGAATTTATTCGTACTTTTTATAAAAATTATCTCGAAAATAATGTTTCTAGTTTACATTATTGTTATGAACATACATTCAACAAATTGACTGATAAATATTATTCCAACAGTGCCTGGCCAGACCCTTTCACTCAAGTTGCTCCGTTGGTTGATAATGATCAAGTGTTTTTAGTACTCTATTCTGAAGTTTATTATCGTCATATTTATGCCAAATTAGATCCAACTTTAGAACAACGTACCAATTCTTATAACAATTATTGTAACCTTTTCAATTTAATTTTGAATCATGAAGGTGGACCAGTTACTTTTGAATTACCTGATAAATGGCTTTGGGACATTATTGACGAATTTATTTATCAATTCAATCAATTTTCAATTTATCGTTCAAAATTAATCATCAAATCTTCTTCAAATGATGAAGATTCGTTGGAATTGAATTTCTTACAACAACATGTTGAAATTTGGAGCTCTTATTCTGTTTTAAATGCTTTATATTCATTGATTGGTAGATCAAAAATTTATGAACAATTAAATGCTCAAAAAAATAATTTATCATTCAATAAGATTAATGAAATTGCTGGGGTTTATGGATCATTACCATTATATCGTAATTTGGGATATTTTTCAATTATTGGATTATTAAGAATTCATACTTTATTAGGAGATTTTACTTTAGCTTTAAAAACTATGGAAGATATCCAATTAAGTAAAAAATCATTTATTACTGAAGTACCAGGAGCTCATTTTACTACTTACTATTATGCAGGTTTTTGTTATTTGATGATTCATCGTTATAGTGATGCTATTAAAACCTTTTCTCACATTTTACTTTATATTAGTCGAACAAGAAATATCAGTAAAAGTGGACAATATGATGCAATTACTAAAAAGTCTGATCAAATGTATGCATTGTTAACCATTTTAATTGGTTTATGTCCAACTAGAATTGATGATATTTTACAAAACAACTTGAAAGAAAAGTATTCTGATGAATTAGCAAAAGTTGTTAAAGGAGGGGAAAATTCTTTAAAAACCATTGAAACCTTATTTGGCTATGGTAGTCCAAGATTTATTAGTATCTCATTACCAAACTTTGATTATCCTGAATTAAACATCGATGCAATGCACTTCCATTTAACAATTTTTATGTCAACTGTTAAAAATACTGTTTTCAATAATATTTTGAAGACATATTTGAATTTATATAGTAGTATGGAATTAGAAAAATTATTGAAATTTTTAGAAAGTGATGAAGATGTTAAAATCAAAGATTTGGATGAGTTAAAAGAAATTTTATTGGCTTTTAAATTGACTAACACTCAAATCAAATGGGTTGAAGGTTCTAAAAGCAGTGAAACCATCGTTGATGACACTGAAGATGTTACTATTAGTGCATCATCTTCATCGACAATTAATAGTAACAATAATAATAATAATACGAATACTTCAGGAGGTTTACTTAATGGGGCATCATCAAATGTTTATGATTTTGATATTACTTTGAATGGAAATTTGATTCAAATTATTGAAGTCAAGATTGCTAGAAAATTTAGTGATTGGTTTATTAGAAGTACTAATATGAATTTTGCTATCCAAGACTCTATTAGAAATGAAAGAATTGGAGATTCTTATAAGAAGGATCAAAAAAGAGGTAAGAAGACTAATAAAAGATGAGTATAAAATGTTATTCTATAGTTTTGAAAAAAAGCAATTAAATGACAATTTGAATTTGAAATGTGTAAACAGATAAACGATCTCGATTGAGAATATTGATTACTTGCAAAAGTGCTGGAATAGGTAAGCGCATGTTGAAATTAATAGTAAAATCACTAATTTATGAGCTAATCATCCAGTTTAGCCAACAGAAGATCTTGAAATCTAATTATTGTTAAGGACGGAGATTGACTCTGGCCAATGAGAGAATGGCAATGGAGATTTGAAAACACGTTTTGAACTCCCTGACCAAATTGACCAAACTGGAAAGACCCACGTTATGTTTGAAAATTCCAACAAAAAATAACAATCAAAACCTCCCAAATTTGAATTTACATTGAAAAACTAAAGCAAATAGCAGTGAACACATGGCTCAGTATAATACCACGTGGATTCGGGGCTGTTAATTATATATCTTTACTAATTCGCCTTTTTGTGGACCAAATACTCAGTAAGCAGATCAACATTCAACATGAACTCCTCCGTTTTTCCACGGTTTTGTACCCTCGAAGACTACGAAACATCTCAGTCTGTCAAGGCTATTTTGTTTATTAGCTTGAGCTTCTTTGTTTTTCTTTTGTTCTCTTTCAACCAAACATTTATGATAACACAAGAAGACTTTTATTGAAAGGCAGAGAAACCGCCTTAAGTTTGGCTTATTCTCATTTATCAAATAATTCTAATAACATTTGGATCGATATAGGAGGAGGCACTGGTATTAACATTGAAAAAATGAATGAAATCAATGAATTTAGCCAAACTTTCAAAGCCATTTATTTAATTGATTTGTCTCCGTCATTATGTGAAGTTGCTCAAGAAAGAGTCGTAAAAAATGGTTGGCAACATGTTCAGATCATTTGTGCTGATGCTTGTGATTTTGAATTCCCTTATGATCAAGTTGATTTGATTACTTTTTCGTATTCTTTATCTATGATTCCTGCTTATTATTCTGCCATTGATCATGCTGAAAAACTTTTAAGTAAAAGTCATGGTGTCATTTGTTCAGTGGATTTTGAAGTTCAAAGTGATGTCAATACAATTGGTAGAACTAATACTCTTGGTGGTTTAATTAATAGGAATGTTCCTTGGTTATTTAGAACTTTTTGGAGAATTTGGTTCGAATGTGATAAAGTAATTTTAGATCCTTCAAGAAGAGAATATTTGGAATATAGATTTGGGACACTTAAATCTCTTAATTGTTTTAATAAATTACTAGGAAATATCCCTTATTACATTTAGTTAGGAGTAGACAAAAGTTATGATACTCAATTAGTTCATAGAATCAATGATTTGGCTACTGAATCTCCATATTTAGCTCCAATGACTACTAATTCTACTAATAAAGCTAACTCAAAAGCTTTGGAAGCAGCAATACAAAATACAAAAAAAAATTTACCTTATCCTTCTTTGTTTTATCAAAAAGAAATTTGGAGAGTATATTTTGAAGAAATATCTGATCAATATGAACAATTTAGAAATCAATATATTTATGCTTTTACTTGGGAAGATCCTGTTGAAGATGCAAAAATTCTAAAGTTGAATACAAATGATACTCTATTATGTATTACTAGTGCTGGTGATAATTTACTTTCTTATGCTTCATTACCAGAACCACCAAAAAGAATTCACGGAGTTGATTTAAATCCTTGTCAAGGTCATTTAGCAGAATTGAAATTAGCTTCGTTAAGATGTCTAGAATTTGAAGAAATTTGGAAACTATTTGGTGAAGGGAAAGTTAAAAACTTTGAAAAATTATTAACTAATAAGTTATCCCCTCATTTATCATCAAATGCTTTTCAATATTGGTTCACGAAAGGTTCACAAACTTTTGATCCAAATGGTAAGGGTTTATATGATACTGGTTCAACTAGATGGGCTATTAGATTAGCTAGATATGTTTTTAAAATTACTAGTACTTCTTCAAAAGTTATTGAACTTTGTGATGCAAAAACAATGACTGAACAAAAGGGAATTTGGGAATCATTAATCAGGCCAGCTTTATTCAATTTTGCAGTTGGTAAGTTATTTGTTGGTAATCCCATTTTTCTTTGGAAAGCTCTTGGAGTTCCAGCTAATCAAGCAGCAATGATGGATACTTCAATTTTACAATATTTCATCGACACTTTAGATCCAATCGTTGGCAGAAATTTAATTAGTAGTGATAATTATTTTTATTTCTTAGCTCTTAAGTCTTTTTACAAAAAAGGAAATTGTCCAGAGTATATTTCAAAACATGGATTCAAAGTTCTTTCAAGAAAAAACAATTCTCCATTAGATAATATCAGACTTCATACTGATACTTTAAACAATGTATTTGAAAGATTAACAAAAAAAACAATTAGTGTGGCCGTTATTATGGATCATATGGATTGGTTTGATCAAAAAGATGATGATGTCAATGATGAAGTTAATGCTTTATTTGTTGCTTTAATTATTAATGGTAGAGTCTTATTGAGATCTGCTGCTAAGTATCCCTGGTATATTAAAAACTTTGAAGTGAAAGGTTTTCAATGTAAACCTGTTAGTATTAGAGAATCCGGTACAAGCATTAATAGAGTTAGTATGTATGCTTCAACTTGGATTTGTACCAAAAAAATTGATGATAAATTAGAATCACTTGATTTCGATGCTTGAAATGTTTTTAAATACTTGATTTCTGTTTAAAACTTATAAACATGGAATAGGTCAAGTTTTTTGTAAACTTACTAACTATATTACATAAAAAATTGTTAAATAGGTTAGGTAATAAAAATGAAGGCCAAAATAAAGATCTCAATGGTTCGTATCAAAAAAAAAATATAAAAAATATAACCAAAAACAAAAAAAAAAAACAAGTAAACCAAAGTCTTCAACTAGCAAATAAGAGAGCAAATAATCAGAAAATGAACAAATCAAACGTAATAGGTAACAAACCAAAATAGAAAAATTAGTAACAAAAATGAAATAGCTTAAATGGAATAGTATAATCAAGGCAACTAAAAAATATTGAAACATTAGATGATAAAAGACGAAAAACTAGTTCCAGTCAAAAAATAGTAGCGGTGATTAGCTAAAAAACTCATCAACATTATAATACTAGCATTTCTTGGTTAAGTGGTATCATCAAAGGAACTTCTTCTTCTTTGGTTTTATTATCATTATTGGAGAGTTGTGAATAGCAATACTTGATTCAACAAGACAACAAAAAGAAGATATTTCTTGTAAACTGGAATTTTGCTCTTCTTCTATAGTGCAATTTTTACAATTGCCACAAAAACCAAATTTTGCATGTAAATAACCACAAGATCAATAATTAGTACAAAAGGTCATTCATTCTTGCTATTAATAATTCATAATAGAGTTTTGGGAATTCGTAAAAGTAGCTTGATTAAATTTGGGTATTCCAATAAGTGGTAACATTTGAATAATCTTTACTTTGTAATTCGGAATTTTTTCATTTGAAAAAGAACGAGGTTCTACTGTTATCTCAAACTTTCCACGACTCAACTCTTGCAATTCAAAGTATTAGAAATAATTTACTCTGTCTCGGAACTAACGTTAATGAACGATCTAAATATTCTTTTTGTGTAATCCAAAATTCATTAAGAATTGACTGTATTTTTTTATGCTCACAAACTTTTGCATATCTCTGACTTATTCTTGTTCAACCCGTAACACAACTTGAGAAATTAGTGTAAGCATAAATAATCCACTTAATTTTGTATTTTAATAATTCCTTTTCCTAATTATCTAATAATGCTCTCTTACAATGTAAATTGCAGCGCTATTAACTATCTTTACAAATGTTCTGTGAAAACATATTCTTTTTAATACTTATTGGTGGCACTGACTTCTTCAAGTCAAAATTCAACCACCTTTAGCTTAATAAAATATAAGTAATGCATGTTAGAAGATGAAATTGAATCAACATGAGCGTCTCTCCACTGTAAACTAAAATTCATTAAGAAAACAAGCTTACTAATTGATCAATGGTGAAATCATGTATGACTGTTTAACAAAATTAAAAAATAACTAAGAAAATAACAAAGAGACAGAAACAATTTATAAAAAAAAACACTTAACTATGATCAAACAAATTGTTTCTCAATAGATTTAACGGCATGTAGTTGACCAGATTTAATAGCTTCTAAAACATCTTCTTCATCTTTCAGTGATTTGATTTTTTTACTACTATGAACAACATAAAGCTCTTGACCTTCCACAACTTCACTTTCTGCATTAACAATATCTGGTTCATCCAAATTACTTTTTGGTCCAATATATTTACCTTTAGCATAAGAATAGTAATAAACAATGGCAAGAATCATTGCTCCAGGAGTGATAACAATAGTGTAATTCATAGTGTCTTTAGTAACAGTTGATTCAGCAGGGAACATGACTAAAATAATAATAAAAATCATGAATAAACAAGAAATCCAAGCAATGATTTGAGAAATTAAATCACCAGTATAAAAAGTACCAGGAACCCATTTATGTTTACCAGTAGTTAAACGGAATAAAATTGGAACAGTCCAAGATAAATAATTACCAGAAATTGCTAAAGAAAACAAAGCACCAGAAGCAGTACTACCAATTAAACATAGAAGACCAATGATAATAGCAACAGCCCCACCATAAAGAACGGCTCTAATAGGAGTTGATAGTTTTTTATTAACAACCTTAACAAGTGGAGCTAATGGTAAACCATCATCTCTAGCAAAAGCCCAAATTTGACGAGAAATTGCCACTAAAATTGAAGCTCCCATTAACCATTGACAAAAAGCAATCAATGACATAAAAGCAATGGCCCATCTTTTCCCTAACGCATTGAAAATAATTTGAGCAATTGGTTGATTGAATTTTGACTCTAAAATAGCTTCAGTACTTGGACCCATACAAGCAGCAATACAAATACAAATAAAGAAACCTAAAGCATAACAAGCACTGATTGAACCAATAATCCCAATTGGAACCCCATGAGTAGCATTTTTAGCTTCTTCACTCATATGAACACAAGAGTCAAAAGAAGCTATGGTCCAAACTGCTGGCATAAAGGCTGCCATAACCCAATTCCAACCAGGAGTCCAAGTGCTTAAAGTTTCCACATCGCCAAAAATAAATTTACCATCATTAAAAGGAACTCCATTAACTTTACAACCAATTGGAACCGCAATGAAAAATAAGATAATTAATCCAACATTGCAAATAATTGAAAATGTTTGAAGTTTAGAAACAATATTTGAAGCAAGACAAGTAACTGCAATATGAGAAACAATACAAGCAGCAAAAACCCCATAAGTTTCTCCATTAGTTGGAGTAAAGTTACCATCTTTTGAAATGATAACGGCTGATAAAATTTCATTAGCAAAACCATAATCAATTGAACATAACCCACAAATTAAAGCCACTGAATTAATATTACCAATCATATAAGAAACAAAAACTCTCAATTTAGGGGGAGCATAAAAGGCAGTCCAATAAAATAAACCACCAGAAGTTGGAATTGCACTAGCCATTTCAGCCATGGTAATCCCAATCAATAAGACAAAAAATGAAGCAGTGAACCAACCCCAAACTAATGATGTGGCTCCACCTGGTAAAGCATCAACAAGAACAGAGGCAATAGAAGGTAATAATCCCATAATACTAAAAGCAACACCAAAGACTTGTATTGTACTGAATTTACGTTGTAATTCTGCTTTATAACCAATTTGTGCTAATAACTCATTATCTTCATGAACTAACTTTGAATCAATTAATTCAGGTCTTTCAATACCTCTATAGGCAGAATAAACAATTTTAATATCTTCGCCGTCAGACATTGTTTGATTAATTGTTTATGAAATTGAGAAATACAACTCATACAATTTTTTTATGGGGGACATCAAGAAGTTTATATATTGATTTCTTTTGATAATGAAAGCGTTGGTAAAAAAAAATAAAAAAAAATATCAACGATAAAGTGTTATCAATCCATCAAGGGTAACAATCTTAATTACAAATTCCTTTTGATTAATTAGAAAAAGGTAATTGGAGTCCCTGAATTGATAGATAAAGAAAACGGCATTATATAAAACTTGATGTATTGATTCCCTTTGTAAACGGGAAATATTTTTTATGTACCATGTGATTTCTACGTAATATAAATTTTAACTTTGTGAAGATGATCCCTTGCCATATGGAACATTTGTCGAAAATGGAAGTTTGCGAAAAGTCTCAATCTGAGACTGAAAATTTAATTTATTCTTTTATTTTATGAAAAAAATCTGATGATAAAACTTCGGTAGAGCCGTCAATTATCTTTGATAATTTTGACGTGCTAATCTAATCGATATTTACCCTTTAATTAAAAGAGGATCTTTGAGGGTCTTAATTCAATAATATTTCAGTAAGATTGATTAAAAATTCCTCGGGATTTTCCCAAAGCTGGTCAGTATATTGACTTAGCACTTATGTAAGCATTTTTACTATATGAGGCAACACCCGCTGCAAACTAAGGCTTCAAGTTTTTTAACATAATATGATAAATGTAATATATCACTGATAGTGTCAAACTCAATGGGTTTAACTTCTTGTTGATTATTCAAGGGATTCTAATAAAAATTTTGGGGATAAGCTGTTACGTTGTATGATACTATATTGCTTCTCCACAATATGTTAGTGTATTCTTTGACGAGCAGTAAAGAATAGAATTAGTAAATGTTGCTAAATCATCAATAAACTCAAAGCTTATCATTAATAACGGCATCAAACATTGATCAGAGGCAATTTAGATTTTTTGGTAATTTACTCACAATTCATCAACGAAAACACTCATCTAATCTCTAACTTACAACTCCCTATAATGAAATTTTTATATTATTAAATAGACTAAATTACTTTGAAAAAATTAAAAACGATTAAACAAAAAAGAAAAAAATTGAATAAATAAATAACTGATGTAAATGATATATACTCTAATTGAAATATTTTTGAATTACTGATTGTTCATCAGCTCCATATTTTTGGAAAAATATTAAGGATTGATTTTGAGGTAATTTTCCAAGTAATTGTTTTATACCATTAACTGGTTTTTCAGCAGTTTGACCAAATATTGTACCATAAATCAAAGCCTGAAATACCGCATCCACCACTTTTTGAAGATTTTTTTCAATACTTGGATGATTAATTTCTATTAAGTATGCCAAATAATCATAAACAAAAGTGGCACTTTGATTATCCACCAAAATTGGTAATGAATTCAACCAATTATCAATCATAACATCTAAATTGGAAATTCTAGTTTCATAAACTCTCAAAATTTTAGCAATTGCTGCAATAGCATTTTCGGTAGCCAGAACATTTTCATCCAGTTTAGCATCATCAGCAGAAATAATTTTAAAAAGTGGTTGCAAAATAGCCAAAATAAAATTACTATATTGATCTCCTCCATATAAAGCAATCACTCCTGTAATATGAGCAGCAACTTCTCTAATTGAAGCATATTCACAAGTCAAAGATTCTCCAACTGGGTTTATAAAAATCGATTGGAAGTTTATCGATTGAGATCCAGTATGTTCAATTAAATCAGAAATTATACAAAGTCCACATAGTTTAAGAGATTTATTATCATCAATCAAAAGTGTTGAAAGAATGTCTGCTAATTGTTGGAATGACGTCAAGAAGTTAGTTTTATAATATTTGAAAATTGCACTAATTGATTTATTGATTTCATCTAATAATTCTTCATCAGTATATTCATTATTTTCGTCATCAACTCCTTCATCATAATCTTCATCATTTTCCACATTTCGTTCTTGAATTCTTTGATAAACTTGTTGTAAATTAACTTCCACAGATTTACAAAATTCACTTAATTGGTTTTCAGTCAAAGTATCTTCACCCATCAAATAAATACATCTTGAAAATGATAAATAATATGAAACTAAAATATCAGTTAAAGGTTCTCCTTTTAAAGCTTCAATGAATTTATTAGCAATACTATTCCATAAAAATAACGTTTCTCTTGAACGAATTCCATGAGCGGTAATTGAACAAGTTAAAAATGTTGGTAAAGCATTTGCAGCGGAACTTCTAACACCATCATGGAAATAGAAATCGAGAGCTGGTAATAAAATATCATTAACAATTCCTGCACTATATGGAGCAAAATCATCTTTTAAAATATCTGCATAAGATTTTAATATTTCAATGGCATCAATTTTATCATCAAGAACTGCTGTATGCAAAGCCACTCTTTTACCACCCAATGGATAAATTTCCCATTGATCATCTTGATCCACGTCATCTCCTTCATCCACAATTTTCACAATTTGTTCAGCTTTAGCTTGTTCAAGTAAAGGAGGTAAAACTTGAGGAAGAAATGGAACAAAATCTTTTCCCACAATAGCACAAATAGTATTCCAACCTTGTTCAAGATATGGCTTAACTGGATCATCTTCTTCAATATTTTCCTTTTGAATTGAAACGAAAATATCAATTAATTCTTTAGCAACTGATGAAAAAATCTCTTTACCAACTGCAGCAGCAATCAAAGTTGAACATTCGATACTTTTAGCTTTAAGTAAACGATTTTCTTTACCTAAGTCTGACTTTAAAACATTGAAAAGCAATGGCATAAGTGTATCATAATACTTAATAAATTGAGATTCAGCAGCATCAGCAACAATAGCAATTGTGGTTAAAACTTGTTCTTGAACATATCTATGAGGTCCTTGTAATAAAGTTAACAAATTGTTGATTAAATCATCAAGGTAAGGTTCTAAAACTTCTTTACTAGCATTTTCTGAGAAATTAACTAAAGCAGCTGCAGCATGAGTTTGAACTCTTGGAACTGATTCATTAGTTAATTTAGAAATTAAAGCAGGTAAGATTCTATCACCAAAACTTTTTTGAATTATATCCGCAAAATCAGTTGAAATTTGTCCAAGAGCATTACAACAAGCATATTGAACTCTTGGATGAGGATCACTAAGAGATGGTAAGATTAAATCAAGAATCTTAGGTATTTCCACAATCAAAACGTCACTACAACCTTCGGCTGCTGACGATAAAGCCATGAGAGCAGCTTGACGTTGTCTCCATTCATTTGACTGAATCATTTGAGTAATATAAGTGAAAAGTGGACTAGCCATGACTTTTCCCCCTAGACTCAAAGAAGCACGATCTAAAGAGTTTCTAGCAGCCATATTTTCTTCCTCATCCGGAGATTCGTGACTACCGTTACTGTTTTGCCATTCAAGTGCTTCTTCATCATCAATACAAACTTCTGTCATCAATAATAAAGTTAAAACAATCAAACTATCAGCATAATTTGGATCAGCTTTGCACATATTAGGAGAGGCTTCACAAAAGGAAGTTAATAATTCAAGAGAAGCCAAACGGGTTGATGATTCAAGATCAGTATTTTTGGTGATGGTTGAACAAAATTGAATAATAAGTGGTAACATTGGTTTGAACATTTTTGGAGCCAAAGTAACAAGATCGATCAAGGATTCCAATTCTGCGGTCAAAGCGTCTTCATTACCATCTTCTAGATATTTTGGCAAAGAATTGAGAAGTCCTGGCAAAAGAGGACCAAAAGCACTCCATTGTTTTTTAGGAACTGCTTGAAAAAGGGCCACAAAGGCACTATTGGCAGCAACTCTGACAGAATCTTCAAGATCATCGAACCCAGTGGTAAAGACTGGGAGGACTTGATCAATATGTTGAGAAAGTAATGAAGGTTGGGCAGCGAAGACTCTGAAGGCTGATTCTCTGAAACTGGAATCGTTAGAGGAAGTAGCTTTAACTAAAGTAGGCAATAAATCATCCCAGGAACCTGGAGGAGAGATACTAGTGTTTGCAACTTCAGCAATGGCATCAGCCAATTTATGACGAACATTTTTGGTTTGTTGACCGAAAAAACCTTGAAATAATAAAGAACGAATTTGATTTTGAACATTTTCACTAATGGTTCCAATTGAAGTTTCAGTCATGCTACTCGAACGATCAGGAGGCATCCGAAGAGCATAACGACGAAAAATAACGGCAGCAAAGGCCCTTTTAGATTCAGATTCAGCACCAACAGCTTGTTCAGCCAAGAATAATAATAAAATTTCAATTCCATTGCGATTATACCAATCGTTTTCCAACGCTCTTTCAGCATTACTTCTAATGGAGTTGTCCGCAGACAACAACCCACCCAAGATTTGCTCAAGGGTCAGGAGAGCTTCTGCTGGCAAAGACGACATTGTGACAGAGATTTGAACAGATTGAAACAAACGACTCGTGGATGGAAGATGAAGGACATTTTTTTTTAGAGGAAATTTTGATCCTTACAAAAATCTCGGCTCGTGTTCCAGGCCGGGTCACTTTTTGGGATTTTTGTGAGTTTTCATTAATTTGACACATTTTGCTGAAAATTGTTGATTTTTGAAAGAAAAATGAAGCAAATGATTTGAAATGACTGATGTGCTTATGGAATTTGTTTGGGAAATTGATTAAAGAAGTTTTCTCATTTAAAAAAGTCCTAAAGTTGGTTACACTACATTCAGTTAATCAATATTGTTTTCTCAAACAATTCAAATGATCTTACAAATTTCAATTATAAGTATAAGAAATA
>JBAKFZ010000054.1:0-69913 GCA_037355385.1 Saccharomycopsis sp. FM-2023a
TTATTATTATTATTATTATTATTATTATTATTATTACTACTATTATTATTATTATTATTATTATTATTATTTGTAACTGGAGCTCTAAAATCATCTTCGTTAATATTTGAATTCAAAATATTACTATAATCATGAGTTTCATTATTTCTAATAGTTTCTCTTAATTTTTGAGGTTCCACAACTGGTGGAGTTTCAATTGCTAAGCCAAAATCATCATTTTCATTGGGAATAAAATATAATGGTAACCAACTGACATATTTTCTCCAACGTTCATGGGAATCATAATATTGAACAAAATGATCATTTGCATATAGGTGACCATGTTTCATTTTGATTTTTTTTGTAACATTATAAACTGTATAATTCCAGGGTTTTTCACGATACAAAAATACAATTGTATCAACTGTACAATTAAATGGTTGCATAAAAGCACTAATTGCTGTTAACCAATACACTGGACCGTGAGTTAACTCATAATCATATTGAATACATTGTAAAGCAAAAGGAGCTAACCATAGAAAAATATAAGAAATTGGATAAACAAAAATTGATTTCATTTGTTTTTCAATTTGAATTCTTCTTTGTTCAAAAGAATTCAAAGTTGCTTCATGAATTGATTTTTGTAATTGTAATGGATCATTAGTGTTGATTTCATTTTCACTTTGTTCTTGACGGTCATTTTCAGCATTTTTATTTTCTATATAAGTTTCTTCGACATCAGTAACACTTTCCATTTCATTGGAATTTGACACACTATTTTGTCTTTCATTATTTCTAGTTGTTCTTGAACGTTTCAAATTAATTTTTGACTCTGTAAATCTATGACCAGTTAAATATTTCCCAATAACATAACGAAGATTAACCAAAAGACGTTTATCAAATTTTAATCTATGACTTTCTTTATTATTAATTTCTTCATGAATATAAAGAATTTGATTAAATTGTTTAATAACATGAAAATAAATTGAAACATAAAGAACCAAAATTGTAATTACAATAACGTATCTTGGAACCCAACTTAAAACCAATCTATACCATCTTGGTCTTTCTGGTAAATAACACCAATTAACTAAAGGTTGATAACCAACATTTTGAATAAACGCTAATGAAGCCAAAACAATAGGAATAACCAAACTAATAATCCAAACAAAATATCTATAAGGAAATAATCCACCTTCAACTTTATCACCATTTTTATATTTTTTGTTTGGTCTAAAAATTAATAATGCAGTATGAATTGCAAATGAAAAAATTGCAATATCAGCTCCTTCAATTGCCATAGCGGTGAAAAACCCCACGATATCACAAAAATTCCCATTATAATAAGAATGATTAACCAAAGAAACTCTAGCAGGATAAAATAATAAAGTAACTGCTTTTAAAAAATCATAAGCAATTAAAAAGAAAATCAAATGATGGCGAAACACTCTTCTTCTAGCATCAATAGCTCCTAACATATAAAATCCCACGCAACCCGCAGTAATCAGCACCACTGAAGACGAAATAGCTGCGGATCTTAAAGTGGAAGATTGTTGTTCATTAAGTCTTTCTAATGGAGAAGGATCCACATGTATTCGTTTGACTAGTTCCATGGATACGGAACTTGTAAAATTCAGTAGACCATTAAGCATAATTTGTGATTTTGAGGAGAGTTCATCGATATTCATTCCATGACTATGAGGTGACATCTTTTGAAATATGATACTTGAGGATGATTTTTTGTTAAAATGAGGAACAAGCCAGAGGTTTGGATATTATTTGAAAGAAAAAGCAAAACAAATCAAAACAAATCAATAAAATTCTGTGGAAAAGATATTAAAAATAAGCAGTTGACTTAAAACTTTTAACTTGAACAATACCAATATAAAGAAAGGGATATCCAGGACATAGATTTATTAACCAGCTGCGTTTATGTTTTGGTCGTTAATGGCTGTAGATTCAGGGGAAATTGCGACAAACAAGAAGGAAACAAGACAATCTAGCAGGGATACACTGGAACAAGAAATTTTATAATAATAATTCTGCAAATAACAAGACAAAGGATGAGAGAAGGATGAATTAAGGATGTTTTGTAGTAGGAGTTCGGAAGGAATTCTGATTTTCCAGTAATAAATTAATTTTGAAAACTCACCCGGTTTAGGGTGCAGATATCCAACATATATTAAAACCGCTTAACATGAGTCCTTTGCCATTAAGATATTAAAGAATTGTATAATAAGTGAGAAAAAAAATTGAGGAACTAAATGAAATTTCGTAAAACTTAATCAGGTGCTCCAGTAAAAGAACAGATCCTGGTCTTAAAAGCTGGTTTTGTGGGGGAGCGGACCCTGTTTATCTATCCAACTATAAGTAATCTACAAAATCTGTGGATTTAAAAATATCCATGAATATTTGTATCGGTTCCTAGACGTCGCTCTTTGCGGAGATAATCTTTACTTATTTACGTTTGTACACAACGGTTGCAACGGCCAATCCAACGGCTGTTTGAAATCTCCATTTTTAATATGTAAGCGAAGGTTTCTGTCTGGAATTTGGGTACATAGAATGAAAGAACCGATTATCTTTTTTCTATCAAAAACCAAGAAAATCCCTTTTATTTTTTTATAAATGTCACAGAATTTTATTTCAACAAACGTTTCAAAAACTTCTTTTGGATATGTATATAGTATCTTAAACGTTCCTGAATTGTAAGTATTCATATTTTTTAAGGTTAATGCAATTTTTGCTTTTTTTTCAAAAATATCTCGAAACATTTTAAGTTTTCTTAATTATAAAAAATTTGAATAAAGTTTAATCAAGTAATTCAAATGATCATCGTGTATTTTAAGAAGTGTTGTTATAAGCCACTTCCAGTTCTGGAAGTTCCGAAATTATAACAATAGCCTCAATTTTAGTCTATAATAAATAAACAATAACAATTTTTTCAAAAATATTCAAATTATTTTACAAATAGCTTCATCAAATGGTATTATTTATTCAAAATAAATTCTTTATAATAAAACTGGTTCAAAAATTCATGTAATCAATACATGTCTTTCCCACTAATAATTACATCATTGATCTTTAAAATCATTCTACTCAATTGAGTAGCCAATAACACTTGTTGTTTTTTACTAATCAAAGGATCAATAACAAACAATTCTTTCATATCATTACTTCCTTTACCTAAGCAATCCACCCCTAATTTAGAATCTTTTTCTTTAACTTGACGAGCTTTTAATTCTGTCAAAGTTTCAATACTATTTAAACCAGAATTTTCTGCGAGGGTCATTGGAATAACATCAAGTGCTTCAGCAAAAGCTTTAAAAGCATATTGATCAATTCCTTTACGTTTATCACTTTCTTCTTGAACCGCAATTGACATGGAAATTTCGGCTGCTCCACCTCCATAAATAACTCGATTATCACGAATTAAATTACGAACCACACAAATTGCATCATGAACGGCCCTCACTGATTCATCAACAATCATTTTATTTGAACCTCTAATAAAAATTGTGGCGGCCTTAACATTAGCACAATCTTCAATAACAAGCATTTTATCTCTAGTTGTTCCAAATTCAATTTCTTTAATTGATCCAGCATGACCTAATTTATTTTCAGCAAGATCTTCAAATCTTGGAACAATTCTACCATTTGTAGCAATAGCAATTAATTCAATTTCTGGTCCTCCAACCCATCTAACGGCTGGTAATTCATTTTGAAGTAATAAATAATTAGCTTCATCGTCAAAACCCCACTGACATAAAACCATATTAGCTCCAGATTTTTTTAAAGATTCAATCATTTCCACAAATTTATCTTGTTCATATTTTTGTAAAGTACGGAATTCTTCCACATTATTGATTTCAAGTTTATGCTTTGTTTTTGGTTTTGGTGGTTCAAATGGACATGTTAAAATTGCAATTTTAGCATCTTTAACAAATTTTGGCATTTGTGGATGAGAAAATTCTTTATCAATAATGACTCCATGAATTAATTTAGAATCATTAAGTGATCCTCCAACTTTCCCTTCAACTTTGATGAGTTCAAAATCAACATCTTTTCTTTCAAGATCAGCCACCGAAAGAACCGCATCAACGGCCATTTGAGCAAATTGATCATGAAATTTACTAACAATTTTTGATCCTAAAGAAGTCTTAGAAGCTTTGAATAATTCTTCTCCATCGATAACATCTCCAGAATCTCCAGCAACTTCTTTCTTAACATATGCTTTTGGAACTTTAACTTCATCAGCAATTTTATCAAGTTGAGCAATTGCCACTTTACAAGCTTCATCAAATCCATGAGCAACTTTAATTGGATGAATTCCTTTATCAATTAATTCTAAGGCTTGATCAAGTAAAGCACTAGCAAGAACAACCACCCCAGTAGTACCATCTCCAATTTCATCATCTTGGGATTTTGAAAGTTCCACTAATAATTTGGCAATTTCATTATCTAATTGCATTTGTGAAAGAATAGTAGCCCCATCATTAGTAATGGTAATATCTCCATCTGGACTCACTAAAATCTTGTCTAATCCACGAGGACCAAGAGAAGTTTTAATGATTGAAGCAACACTTCTGGCAGCAATAATATGAGATTTGGTAGCTTCAAGCCCATGACTTCTTTGTTTTTGTCCTTGATCTCTGACAATGATAAATGGTCTACCCATCTCATCTTGTGCAACAATAGCATTGGACATATCCAATGATTGAGGATTAAAAGACATCTTACTATGAATACTTAATTTGTTTAAATAAATATATCAAAATAAAGCAATCATTCAATTTTCCACTTTTCAACTTTTTGTTGATTTCTTTCAAACAAAAAAAAATATTTAAAAGTTGGGGTTACCCGCGACTTGGAGTTGCATTTTGCAAATTTAACATGAGACAACTAAAATTAGGTTGATTATTCTAATTTAGATATGAAAAATGTGTTTTTAGGAATTGCGGTTCTATTTAACAATTATCTTTCTGTTTTTGAGATAATGCTCAAGGTATTTCAAAAGAATTTTCCAAAAATAAATGTTGCAAGAACAAAAAGATCATCAATTAATCTATGATTACTTAATTTTTCCTTGCTTGACAGGCTCTTTTAGTTTCCAAAGTTCCAAGAATGTGTTATTATGAGAAATTTTAGTCAATTCTCAAATTGATGATCGAAGTTGAAAAAACAAGTAACTTTCCACTTCTACTTGCGAATTTACAATTTCTGAAATTTCTTCAAATAAGCTTGAAGATCGCCTATGTAATATAGTCATTTGAAGAAAACTGATCATCTAATTTTTCATTACTAATGAACCAATCAATGTCTCAGTTTCGATCATAAATTTCAATGTGAAAATGTTTTTTGTAAACAAAATCTCGCGCAACAGGGTGGCTCACCCCCGCGTTCCGGGTGAATTTATAATAACAAAAAGAAATCAATAATCAAATCGCATCATTATATTACACAAATTGATGCGATTGATGGAGATTTGATTATCACCAATGCCTTCTTCTCCTCCGCCATCCACGCCTCACAGGGTATTTCTTTCTCCCAAAACTATCAGGAAGAGACCACAAAGTAATGAGCCATCGCCTAGAAAATTGGGGCTTGTTAAGAAGAGAAGAGATACCACGAATTATTTAGATAATCAACTTCCGAGTCGAGCAGAATACTGGAATTCCAATGAAGGTGGAATGGGTAAGAGTCTAGAGCCAGGAATTTTTTCATCTGATAATTTGGTTTCGTCTGATAGTGTTTTTGATGACTTAAATGCTGACAATATTAAATCCAAAATCCCAATATTCCATAACAACTTCCCCAGTTATAATGCTAATACTTTCTCTGCCACTTTGGTAGATAAACCAGGAACGGTGGCTAATCTCAAGAAGAAAAGAAAGATCAAAAACCTAAAGGAAAAACCCATACCCAGATTACACTCATTGTTATTGAATAGTAGTCCTGGTGGGGATATTATTGACAGTAGTGAAGTGGCAGATAGTAGTGATGTTGGGTATATTAACACTACGGATGTTCCCACTTCAGATTTGCCAGACAATGATAATGAAGAAGAAGATAGTGATGTCTCAATTGAAGATTACATCAAACAGGAAAACTCTACTTTTGATGCAAGTCAAATGTTAAGTGATCCATTTAACGATAAGAGTGCTTTGATCAATAGACCAATATTATCAGAAGATTTAGACGAAGGAATTAAATTGGATAATGACGGGGATTTTGATAAAACTCCAATTTTCACTTCTGCGTCGTCTAGTTCAAGAAGAGTGTCAAGAACCCCATTTTGGACCGGCCCCCCTAATCTTGTTGGAATTGAAAAGAAAGAAAGAACGGAAATGCCAAACTTCACCTTAGATGCTTTTGGAAGGGTTGTTACCTCCTTAAATGAGAACTTATTTGATCGTGGTAATAACTTATTAAATAATTCTTCTTCTGAAGATATAACTGAAGATGATGATAATAATGATAATGAAATATCCAAACTAATTTTAAAGAAAAGTCCCAAGAATAATATAATGAGATCCAAATCTTTGAATAATTATCAATCAAATTCAATTAATAGACTTAAAGCTAGATCATTTACCAGAACCAGTTCTTCAATTGAACAAACCAAGTTGAAAATTGCTAAAAATATCATTAGTTCATCAATTGATGAATCAAATTCTAAAATTTGGCTTGAGAATTTAGATTTGACTAATATTCCTGATGAAATTGAAGATTTAAATAACTTAGTTTGTGCCCATCCGGTCACACAAAAAATTTATCGGCCAGAATTAGATATTTATTTGAACAATAATCGAATCCAAGAATTAAATCCTCGTCTATTTAATGTTAAAAATCTTAGAGCATTGTCATTACGTGGGAATCAAATCTCTAAGATTCCGGGAAAAATTAGGGATATTTCTGAAAGTTTGAATTATTTACAAATTAGTGGGAATAAATTGATTCACTTACCTGCAGAAATTTTGAAACTATCAAAACTTGACACTTTAAGTATTAGTCCAAATTCTCAATTAATTAAATTTTCAGAATATTGTGAAAATCATGAAGTTTTATCAATTAATTATCATACCGTGACCCCATCAAGGTTTATTAGAAAACATATTGGAGAGTTAACTTTAACTGACAAAAGCGTTGTCAAAAATTATCATAACTTCTATAACCAAAGCTTACAATCAACTGATTCAAAATTACCAAAATTAACTCATTTATGTCTTAGAAAATTTCAAGATTATGATTTATCAATGCAAGAGATTCGTGAATGGTTTTCCAAACTTGATTCGCATTATTCTACCATGGTAGAATCCACTTTAAAAGCGGTTCTTGAGGAAACCAAGTGTTATCAATGTGAAAAACTATTGGTTGCCCCAGCAGGAGAAACTGTGGAATTTTATGATATTTGTGGAATAATTAATGTACCAATCCTAAAACAATTTTGTTGTTTGAAATGTATAGAACAGTACTTATCAAACGAGATCCTAACTGATCATCCTGATTATTCAATTGACAAATACGTTGATATTCCTGAAAATAATCTAGAAGAAACTAAACCAATTGATGAATTGGAACATGAATCAAATGATTTGGCGGGTCAACGATTGATTTTCAACGCTGATTTTTAGTGTATTGTCATGTCACCTTTAATGAACTTTTTTTTATTTTACTTTTGTTTGCTCTTGCTTTTTGCTTATTTTTAAAATTTACACTTCTATTATTTTTAGCTAAAACGTATCAAATTTTGTTGTTAATCCTGTAAGTAATTTATTATATTAGTTTGACAAACTTCAAAGAAGTTGAGCATACTTAGAGTAATAAATCAACAAAATATTTGAAATCAGAAAAAAATATTCAGTTTTCGTTACAATACTCAACAAATATAATGTGCACCATTTATGTTAGGGATTCGAGCATTCCAAACATTAAAATCACTCAAGTTCTCAACTTGTTGTTACTATTAAGTAGAACTAAAATTGAGAATTTGCAGACGCTTTTAGCAGTTGTTAAGCTGATTAAATCGCGTGAGGTAATTAATCTCATCATCAAGTGATATTTGAAAAAGCTTTCGAAGAAGTGGCTAGCTATGGGTCATTATTGGGTAAACTACTGATAGCTCTCCATATGAATTTTGAGCTGGTACTTTGTCAATATGTTTTACGAATCAACAAAAATGATTTCTCCAATACTAAACAGTTTTACGACTTATTTCTTCAGAGAAGTAAAGACTATACCAATTTACAACATTTTCACTGGAATTTTAAGTTCAATTACTAATTATATATAACAACATTTAAAAAATCAAACATTTAATAAGAAACTTCTTCCCCATCAACAATATAATCAGCTTGTTGACTAATATCTGTCCAGAAACTTTCATCTTCAAAATCTGGTTTCCAACCAATCTTCCTTGATAAATCTGCTTTGGAAAAAGAATTAAGACCCCAAAAAATTGGACCAGATTCCGAACCAAATAGTTTGACAACTTCTGTTGGTTGTAATTGGGCAACTCCTTCTTTACTAACTTTCTTTTTATCCGTTAAAGTTTTAGCAACAACTTTGGCAGCATCTTTCCAATAATGAGAACCATTTTCTGCAAAATAATAACCTTTAGTACCAGTTGGCAAGCTTGAATCGTTATTCACTAATTTAGTTAAAAGTAAGGTGGCTAATCTACCCAAATCTCTGATATGAACATGACTCCAAAGATAATTACCATTATAAACGGTAAAAGCTTGATCATTAGCAATAGAGAATTTGATTAATAAAGGAACTTGGGAGGAAGTACGGTTAAGATAACCATGATTGAGTCCGTAAATGGTTGGTGGACAAATAATAACAGTTTTGAAAAATTTTGGATTAGAAGCTTCAATACCCAAAACAATTTTATCAACCAGTCTATGAGGTTGCTCATCTGGCAAAGAGTTAAGTTTATCATTATTAGTTAAATCAGAATATGGAATACCATTGATGTCTTTTTCAGTGTCTGGCGCAATTCCATCCCCAAAAACCGCAGTTCCAGAAATATGAAGGATATAAAATGGGGTGGTTTTGGCTTTAGCAACTTTGGCCAAAAGTTCATGACTAGCTTCATCGTCCACATAAGCAGCAGTGATGACAATGTCTGCCTTGGAGAATTCTTCTTCAATAACCTTAAATGAGGTCAAGTCGCCAATGATAGTGCGAATCTTGTGGGAATCTTTTTTGACAGCATGTGTCAAAGCTTTGGCCTTTGCCTCAGATCTAACGAGAACAGAGACGTCAAAGTTTGGGAAAGTGTGAAGAATTTGGTAAAGGAATTCACCACCGATATAACCGGTGGCACTAAGGAGAAGAGCATAGTAATATGACATTTTTTAGTGAGTAATTAATAGTTTAGTAGTAGTATTTGGGGATTTTGTTTTTGTTGTAAGATAAAGACATCTACACACATATGTGACACGGCCAGTTCATTACATTATATACTCAAATGTGCTTATTAATTGACTTGTGACATTAAAAGAAATATGCTTATTAATTATATTGTGATTAGTTTTCTGAAGTCGTAAAAAGGATGTTATTGATTTTTTGGTGAAGTATTCGGAGTAAAGTAAATAGTAATAGCCCAAAATGTTTACGACTACAAAAGAAAATGGCCCATGGGCGCCCCCACCAACATTTGGAAGTTCTTCAAAATCTCTTAATAATCAAAGACTGTGTCTATGGTAGATTGTATTGTTTGGAACAGTATATAATGTGAAGAAGAAGTTACTTGTATTGGGCCATGCTTTCTTCAGCACTACACATTGGAGTTATCTTGGTGGAAGTTCAAGTACTTATAATTTAAATCAGACACGTAGACTTTTTCTCACCATATAAAAAATTTGTTCCCATACATATGTTTCTCATAAGCAGTTTTCATATCCCCAACCCTTATAACAAACAATTTAAAACAAAAATTAACTGCATTCTTCCCATAGTTTGTTTGTTATTTTCAAACACGTAGAATACCTTAAAGAAAAAGAAGAATAATTAAAAAGAGATCGTTGATGAGGATGTTGATGTAACACGTTGAGAAGCCACAGAAAATAAAGATTGTTATGAATGATGTAATTGGAATAGTGGAGAATCAAAAGAGTGAAGTTTTGATAGAAAGGAATTATTAGAAGCAAAATTGAAAGATAGGAAAGGCAGGTAAGTATAAAGGGCAACATATTTTCAATGATTCTGAGGACGCACTCTATATACAAGATACCTGTTACATTTCTTACAACATCTATTCTAGTTGTCCACTTTACGTTATAGTATCAACATGCTAAAACTTATATTTACAAAGTGCAAGACCAAAATCCAACCTCCTCATCTTTTCGACAGAAAAAAAGTAAATGATTTCTATGTAACCGTGTAGTTGAGATGATAACTAATCGAATAAATGTACCCTGCAAGTCAATTCTATTGCAAAAGTTCCTGCGTTTTCCAACAACTAGAAAATTCTTCACGGGACATATAAGTGGATCCTTATGATTTCCTTCATACTTACTCACATAAATAAAACTTTTTTTTTTTTGATCGAATCGTTGCTTAAAGTAAATCAATTTTCAAATTCCCATTAATATCCAAACCAATGTCCAATAATAAAAAGTAAAAAATCCAAAGTATTATTTTGATGAAATATTTGAAGACGATAAAGATAATGTTTATGGGAAAAACATTAAATTTTGCAAAAAATATCCAAACATTTCTGCAAATTTAATTTATTTGACAAAAATTCAGAAAGATGTCAATTCACCAAAATTTAATTTTTCGGAATGTATTACAAATACTGATCCTTTACTTAGAACGATAGCGTCTATTAGTCAAAAAGTTTCCATGAATTATCATTGATTCAATTTTGCATGAGCATTGTTATCAAAAACTTAATCATATGAATTATTGGTAGGATAATTTCTTTCATCCAGCTTATTTAATTTTCCAAAAACACTTCAGTGGGATGGGATTGAGCGAGCTCAAAACTTTTTGGTGAGATTTTCATGAAGCTGTCGAGTTCAATTTTGGGAAAGTTCATGAGCCCAATATAGTAGTCATTACAAATTGAAACAATCTTACGATCCTTGAACGTAAAAAAGGTAATCATCACTATATAAAAGCCTACAATACTAACATATCAAACAATACTGATGACCAAGTGCCCCCAATGAAAACTTTATTTGCAATATGGTAACAATTTTTTTAAAGACAAAGAAAACTTAAAGGATCGTTTGATCAAAATATAACGGAAGTAATTGATTTATTTGTTATAAAATATATTAAATTGACATGTCTTCCTCCTTCTATTTCTAGTCCTGGTCTTATTCCTTCTTCTTCTTCTTCTTCTTCTTCTTCTTCTCGGCCCCTTCCTGACTGTGGTCCTCTTCCTGACTGTGGTTCTCTTCTTGGCTGTGGTCCGTCTTCTGCTTCTTGTCATAGTCATTCTGTGGTAGATTAGGTTGTTGCGAGAGTGTAGGGACTGATGAAGATATTGACACAGATGTGGGCGATCTTGTTGAAGGTTCATTAAGTTTATTCAATACTTTACTACTTGACTGAACATCTCATCTCGATTATCTATAGTTGTTTTGCATGAAACACATAGTTAAGATATTTAATATCCAGATGAACAGCTAGCCACAAGAAAGATCTATCAATCAAATTTATTTCTTTTTCATTTGTACCTTTCCTTCTCTTATCTCCACCTCAACACCATTTTTCTTCAACTCCTCATTATTCAAAACTTTCTTTGCTTCCAATTTCTCCACGAACGCTTGATTTTTTTGATTATTCTCAAGAAGATATCTAATACAAACAATGCAACTTTCTTTAACATATGGATTCACTTTATCAATCACACAATTACTCAAGATCACCGCAAGACCCCCACATTCTCTTACTGATTCTTGGTTAACAAAGTTTTGATAAACTAGAAATGTAATGGCTTCCACAAGAGCTTTCTTAACCCCGGGAAAAGATTTATTAGTAATGATGGTTTTGTTATCTGATAATTTACTAATTGTCGGTACTTTTTCATGAAGAAGTTTCAATAAATTGATGAGTTTGAATAGGAATTTTTGATCATTGAGAAATTTGACGGTGAATTCTGAGTAGTAAGTGAGTAAGTAAATCAAAATTTGTAATAAGTTAGCAACATTAAAATAATAATCATCTTTAAACAAAGTCTTGTTTTCAAAATATTCGAATATTTCATTGGTAGAGATTATAAAAATTTCATGTACCCAAGTAATCACAATGATTAATTGATAATTTGTCATTTTTTGAAAACCGGTAATCAATCTTTCCCCCACGAGTAGTAACACTCTTCTAATAAATTCATGCTTTTTGATAAACTTCCCAAAACTTTCATGAGTAATGACTCTTTTCAATATTGAGGATAAAATTAAAAACCTACTGTCTTTGATTTCTCCATCTTCAATGATCAATTCTTCTTCTTGTAAATCATCCAAATCAACAATTTTATTCTCAGGTTTTCTATCATGAAGTAAAGCATCAATTTTTAAGAACCATTCAATCAATGTCGGTATTAGATCTCCATCAGCATTAAGTAGCTGATAAATAAACTCATTGGTTTGTTCATCCTCATCAATTTGTCCAAGTTGTAGATTGAAGTGTTGATAATGATTCAAAGTTAGTTGATTCAAATAAATTAAGAATACTTCATTAGCATCAGTTATAATATTATTTTCTAATAATTTGTTGATTCCATTAGTGATTTCCTTTATATCAGCATTTGTATCAGGCAAATACGTTTTATTTCCATTATTGATAACGGTGATAACACAATTATTGAAATTTCCTGATAAATTCACCAAACATTGTAAATAACTTGGTAACATTTGCTTATTAATAAATTCCTTCAAATCTAGCTGCTCTTCAAAGCTTTTGCAAGTTCTTAATAAACTATTTAACACCTCCTGATGTAGTTTAACTAATTCTTCGAAGAAAATTTCATAATCTTGTATAAATGGCAGAGAGATTTCTTGAACCACTAACAAGTTTCTTAAAAGCACTACCACTCCCCTTAGAAGTCGTAATTTTTCCATAACATTATCTGAGAATGATACTTGTAGAACGTTCTCAAATTTTGGAAAGAATTTTGTGTGATTACTAAGAATCTCAATTCTGATCGAGGATGTCAAACTTGAAGTGTTTTGAATTGACTCTCCAAGACCAGATAATAACTGCTGGAACGTAGTATTAGGAGCTTCACTATCTAAAAACCTTTCTATAGACTGCAAAAGATCAGAAACTTTCTTCATTTTTCGTGGGTGTTAAAACTTCAATAAATTGCCAAAACTTCACAAAAAGAATTTTTTTTATCATCACAAAAACAAAACTCACCTCCAAATTTCAACATCACCAAGTTCACCCTCCCAAAAAATGCGTCCCACCTTCCCATACCGGGCCATTAACATTACATATTTACTCAAAGACCTCCCCAAGACAACAGGAAATGGCCCCTTTGCCGCGAGTATGTACTATACGAGGAATTCTATCATTGGCTTGTACTAACCGCTTCAGAAACAACAACAACTTCAATATCCAAAGACAACTTAATCACAGTGATACCCGCAAATACACAAGTGAATCTTCGAGGCTTTATCTCTGCAATCTATTCCACAGAAGTTGAAAATTTTTACAAAAAGCTTAAAATTGTTGATGATGGAAACACCAAGAGATTAGTTACCGAGACCCCAATTCTGGTGATATTAGAGAATCACCTCTCTTCCAAAATCACTTCTTTGACATCTGAATGGCAAATATTGAATCAAACCCATGTTGTACAAGAAGGCAATAGAAATTCTGGACCGGTAGTCAGTTATGATAGTTCAATCACTTTGGATATTAAGGAATCAATTTATATTGCCAAATCCCAAGTTATTGCATTAAAAGTGGGGCAACCATTAGAAACTTTAAGACCTAAAATTAGATACAGTATATTTTTATCAACTGTTAGTGAGAGATTAAGTTTATGGAAAACACGATTTGGAAAATCAAAGATTTCGTTATTTTTTGGCAAATATTGGCAGTCAGGAAAAAATAGATTTTATCAAAAGATTCATAAAAATGATAAAATTGTTTGGGATAATTTCAAGTATAACGTCAGATATTATAATCATTTGATTAAAACAAAAAGTGCCCAATTTTTTACCATTAAAAGAGAACCATTAGCAAAAATTACAGGACCAGCGGAAATCTTATTAAGAAAATAAATACTTTACATTAATAAACTATACTAAAGTTACAATTAACATATTTTAAAAAATTTATTATTCTTGGACTCTAACGTAGAACTCCACAGTTTTACCAGTTTCAATTCCTTGTAAACATAATGCATCTTTTTTGAATTCATTTTTCAATTGTCTTTGATGATATAATAAACCATCTTCATTTTCCACAATCTTAAAATCTTGATCAATGAAGTCAATTTTCGATAAGTTATTTAATTTATTGATTAAGAATCCCACGGTAGTTCCTAATTCTTCATCTTCATAATCATATTCTTCCGGTCCAAATTCAATATGATAATTCAATGGTTTGGCTAAGGTAAATTTAACATCATCGAAATCATAAAAATCAGTTATTGGACTTTCTTTATTACTTTTGTAGAAATTCACTTTGGCATAAACATGAGCACAATGAACTGGCTTTTCAATGAAAATTTTCTTGGTTACATCTTCCCAAAGATTGAACTTGACTCCAAATTTGAAAATCAAATCATAAACCACGATCGTAATAAGAATCAAAACGAATAATTTGGTTATGGTGGTACTTAATCCGGGCTTGAAGTGGTCTTTGGCAAATGGGAGGTATTTCAAAAGGAAATGGGTGAATTGTTCGTCTGCACTGACGATATACGCTTGGATTTGCTCCATAAGTTAAGGAATATTTTCTATTAAAAGCTGGTGGTTCGAAAGAATTGAAAGTTGCAACTTGTAAAATTTCATAATTTTGAATTTGAACCCCAATAAATTTTGAATTTTTTTTCATAGCAAAAATCTCTGTTCAACATTTGTTCGTTCGCCATCTTTAACTTCGTACAATATAAAATTGTAGGTTGATAAGACTTCTAGGATCTTAAGACTACATAGCTCGTTCTTGGAATCAAATATAAAATCTTTATCGTCAATTTATCGTACATTAATGAACTGCATTATCATTCAGCATGATCCATGAGAAGAACTGAACGTGGTTTTTTAAAAATAAACTATTGTTGACTGAACTATTAAAATAAAGCATCATAATCAGCATATCACTACACTGATAAAAAAATATAAAATGTAATATCAGTAATTGTGAAAGTGTCAAAGTCGAAAAAAAAATTACAAAAAGACAAAAGTCTTTCAAAATCTGACTATAAAAGCAGATAATATATTATAAGTATGTACTAATAAATGATGACAAAACAAAGTTGTATTATAATAATTTATGCCAACTGATATTCATAAAACGAGGAAAAAGAAGAAAAAGCCAAATGATGATACAAGAGAAAAATAACAGCAAAAATAGAGTAGAAAGAAACCATTGATAACAGCCATCTCCCATGATGAATTCCGTTTAATCTTTCTTAGCTTCAATTGCGGCTGGAGCAGCATCAGCAGCACCAGCAGCTTTTTCACTCCAGTAATTGTGTTTTAACCATCTATAACCTTGATTTAATTGAGAAGCTTCATTAATAAAATGACAACCAAATAATAAATAATTTTTTGGAGAAATGGCCACAGAATATCTCATAAAAATGGCACTGTAAAGAATCAATGAACCAGTCATTGGTCCACTAATTAAATCAGGATCTTTCTTGAAATCAGCAATGGCAGCTAAAGGAATCCCGAAATTTGAAACCGGTCCCCAAAAATGAGTGGTGAAAAGGTATTTGAAGTTTTCCTTAGTGAAGATATTGGAAAGAATAGAGGATTTAGAAGCGACTTGAGTAGCTTTAGAAGACATTTTGATGTTAATTGATTTTTTATACAAGAAGATTTAATGGCAAAGAATCTCAATTTTTGTGTTTTTTTCGAATTCCGTTCAAAATCATCTGCTGATGAGAAAATAAAAGCGGAGAAAAAGAAAACAGGAACACGTGAATAGACACGTGAGATGAAGGTAAACATGCAGATTATCGAAATGATTTACTATTTTTACAAAAAATGTCACATTGATATGTTCCATTACTCACTTACACAAACAAACCTTTTGAATAAAGAGCGACATAACTAAAAATTTTATAGTATTTAAAAATGTCACCTACTACTACAAAATTATTACTCACACAACAAGGTGCAATAAAATCACTTTGAGGAATTAATGATTTTTTCGTCTACCACTCCTTCAAACTCTGGTGGTGGACCAGTAAATCTAATCTTCCCATTTTCATAAACTTCTGCTCCTTCGTCACTGATTTCAATTATTTCATCAAATTCCAAAATAAAGCGTTTACTTAATCCTAATTCATCTTTTGGAATCCAAATCTTTGGAGGCAAAGAATGAACTGCTGGATAATCATAAGCTTTTGAGTTTTTATCTTGATCCAAATCATTAATATCAACATGATTATAAATTTCTGGTAAGGTTTGTTTACAATACCGATATGAAAGGTAAACATGAGGTTTAAAGAACCTTATCAAAAAATTTTCAGGCTTTTCAGGAACTTTCTCAACATCTCCTTCCGCGAGTAATGGAGTATGAGCCAACGAATCATAAAGTTGAGCAGTTTCCCCCAAATTAAACGAATTAGTGGAATTTTTTTCATCTAAACTTTCAATACTTTCATCATCAAAAGATTTTAATTTTGTTAATTGAGTATTAAAAGAAGGGGTTTCACTGTTACCATCCAAAGCTTTCATGGAATCAACTGGTAATGAACTTGTCAATTCATCAAAAGCATTATTTAAATTGACATGAACAAACACGGTTATTCCAAGACTAACAGCATCAATAGCCACTGCTCCCCAAGCTTTAGCCACCGCAAATAATCCAAGTAAACAAATTTGTCCAATATAAATTCCCACTATGGTTTGGAAAAGGGCTCTTGGATAATGAATCCCTCTTGAATCTTTGGCTCCATTATTATTAACATAACATAAGTAATAAAGATAAGCAATGTATAAAATGAAAAACCCAGCAGCGGTGAATAATAACATGATTGGAGAAATGATAGAATAAGCTAAGGAAATAACACATAAATTAGTATATGGTGGGAAATCCGTTCCCCAAGAATTGGTTTTTAAATTAGCAAATCTATTCCATTTCTTTCTAACCGTTTTATCAAGAATAAAACTCAAGACATAAAATAACACTAATGTTGTTATTTGTAAAAATAAAGCACCAGAAATTGAGAAACTTTGCAAAACAATATAAGAAACATAAAAATTCGAAGCAGAAGGTAAATTTTCACTTAGTAAATTCATGGCACTCGTTGGTTTATCAATGATTTGGGTGACTACTGAAGCAGCACTCGAAGTAATAGTGGTGATTAAAAAGACTTGAATAACTTGAAATGAGAAATAAGCTTGTTGAGTAAAATATTCAACATGTAATAAAGTTGGAGCTCCAGAAAGTTTTCCCATTAGTCTAATAAACGTAGGCAATAATGACATCAAAATTGATAATAGAACGGTTGGTAATAATGAAGTGATTAATCCAAGTAATACGTCTGGTAAATTATTAATAAATTTTAGGAAATGAAGTTTATTTATCAAGTAATTGATATTAGAAATGACCCCAACAAAAGCAACAGGAATTGCCCAAAAAATTACCAAAGCAACAATGGCCGCAATTGCAAGAGTATTTCTAATTAATCTTTCATACCAAAATAATCTCATATTGATCCAAACGATATCTTTTGGTTCAACTCCAATGAAATGTTCCAGCATCGTCCATGGTTCATGATGAATTATTGATTGATGAGCTAATTGAGCAAAATATTGATTTTCAAATTCCACAAAAATTGAATTCATGGTTGATTTATTTTCATTAGAATCTGATTTCAACTCATCAATTTCCTTGTTAACTTTGATTAATTCTTTTTTTAAATGATTCAATTTATCCTTTTTAGCTCCAAAAAATTTGTATTTTTTAATGGTGGGCAATTTTTTTTTGGGAATATAAGTTGATAATTCATCAATTTCCCCAAAGATCTCTTTGTTATCTTTCTTTGATTTAAAACTGGTTTTGACAGATTTAATCAATAATCCATTCAAAGTAGATTCTAAATCATTAGCTAATTTTTTCCTTTCATCAACAACTTTTTCCAATTTTTTGTCAGCTGTGGCTTTCCAAATTTTTTTGACTCCTTCAAATAATTTTTTGAATTCTTTCTCATTCAAATACTGACCAGGAACTGATTGGAACAAAACCACTCTTGAACTCAATTTATATGCATATTTTGGTGATGATAAAATACATTGTCTAAGATAAGTGTAATAAATCAATTCTCTGTAGATCACATATAACACCAAGGGATAAAACACCAATCCTAAAATTGCATGGGCATAATATTTCTTATGATTTTTAACGTTGGAGAAACTTAACTGATCCAATCCTGTTTTCCCATTACCACCAGTGGCATTAACTGGTAATAAAATTGGAAAAATAATACATAGAGATAATGTGGCCACTGAAGCAAACACTAACAAATATCTAAGAAAAAAATAACCATCAAGTCCTGCTTGTTGGATGATAAAGCTTTTGGGCTTGGCCAATAAAGTTGGAATCCAATTGAAAAATCCTGAAGGTAAGGGTTCTAAATATTTTTGATCTTTATTGATTTTGATAATCAAGTTCAAAGATTTGGGTTGATAAATTCTTTTGAATCGAAGTCTCAAAACTAAAAAAGCTAGTGTGAATCCCAAGAAAATGGCTCCGTTGAAAACAATTGAAGAAACCACTGACTTGGTGGAAGCCCCCTTGGTTGAACTTGACATACTTTACTGACGTGTAATAGGTCTTTTTGGTGAACGAAAACACAGGTGGCAAGAAGCCAATCTAGGGGTTAAGAAGAAAGGACAATCTGGATCGAGTAAAACAAGAATAGCATTCAGAAAAGGAGTTGAGGTGGAAGTTTGCTATTATTTATTAAAACTGAAGATCAATTTTGAATTCCCTGCATGACGACATAAAGTCACCGTAAATCTTTCGCAAAAATCAAATTTTTTCAAAGATCAACAGCTTTTTATAATAAAAATTTCTCAAATACCAGTGATTGATTGATTTTAGCAAAGAAAGAAAAGATGAATCATGTTTTTGGGAGGATAGAGCCAGAGTTGTTGAATATATCATATTTGTAGCTTACTTTGGCCCCCACACGCATAGCAATAGAATGTAAATTCAAAACTTACTAAAAAAACAACCAATAGATTAGCGTTGCTGTTGTTTAAAAAAGGTTGACAGATTGAACATTTTCACGACTCCGGAATCTTTTATCATGATATGTTACATAGTATATTGTATTTCGAATAATGCATTCTAATTCGCAGCTAGTTAACACCGACATAATAAGTCAAGATCAACATTTCTTCATGCTATAGATAGACGATGGCAGAATTTAAACTTCAATACTTTTTGATTGCTATCAAGATGGACAGAATGGTAGCAAATGAAAAGATAACCAAATTTCTAAAACATGAATTATTTGCTCTATATTAGTCTCAACAGCACAATTGTAGATCAATTTCATACTTGAAAGAATTCAAATATAGCAACAAAGTGTTAAAAATACTGTTTAAAGTACATTACAGGATCATAGATCTTGTAAATCAACAACAACTTAAAATTTCTAGTTGGTTCAAATTTTTGGATTACCAGTGACAATTTCACAAAATTCCAAAGATTTCAATAATTAAAACTAATGATCCACTTCAACATTATAATCTTTCAAAACATGATTAATATCAGTTTTCTTCTTATTGGCGATTACCCCAACTAATTTCATTCCCGTGTCTTTTAAATCGTTATATAGTTTTAGTTTTTTGATATGGCTATTTACCGAACTATCAAGAGTTGGGAAATCAATCTCCCCCATGTCATTCTCGGGAAGCTCAATATCACCAATCAACTCTTGTTGATTTTTTTTCAATGATTCAATGGTTTCCAAGCGGGTTTGGAATGATTTGAGAATTTCGTCTTTGATGTTTTGAGAGAGCTTCTGATCAGAGGCAAGAATATCCTTGATCTCCTCAATAGAAACGGTTGTAGCCATTTTAAAAGGAAATAATATGAAGTTTGTGATATGGAGTTTGGGTTTGTGGTCGATGCTTTGTTTACAAATTTGAAAAAATATTGACCCATTGAATTGGGGCCACACGTGGCTCACGAGCACTATTAATATTATTTTATTCAAAAACACATTATCTATTATAATTAAAATAATATATACCAATTAGTTTATTAATAATGCAACAAAAATCAGAATATTGTTTGTCAAAAAAAGCTAAAAAAAAGTAAAGATAAACAACTAGAAAAACTCCATTAAACATAAAATCATTTAACAAAAGAAAATATGATACACCATAATATACAAATAATCTTTAATCGCTCTCACTTCCTTCTTCCTCATCATCTTCCCCATCTCCTTCTCCTTCATTCCCGTCTTCATCATCATCATTTAGAATGACACATTTAGTTTGTAGAAAGAATAACTTTACCTCGAATTTACTATTATTTTTGAATTGATACATATTACCCATTGGAATTTCAAAAGAACAACCTTCAGTTACTGTGAATTCATTCTCTTGGATTTCCACCTCAAGTACCCCACTTACCACATAAAAGATAAAATAAGTATCATCCGTATTTTTCAAATATTTTCTACCCCCCGGTGGGAAAGCTAACATCCCTGAAGCTGCAAATTCTTGTTCTTGACTAAATAATATCGCTAGTTTGAAATTATCTTTAGCATTTTTGATCACTTGTTCATATTTTTCCAGGTCTTTTGCCCAAGCAACGGTTCTAGAAACTTTAACACGATACTCAGGATCTGGGGTTTCGAAAACTTCAATTGTATTAACCCCTTTGTTCATCCAAGAAGCCCCAGGAATTGATTCAATATCTATTGACTTTGCCACCAGTTTTTTGGAAGTTGAAACACTGGTTTTCGCAACTGGTTTTCGAGGTCTCCTAACGGGTTTTGATGGTTCTTTATCAGCAATAGTAACCACATCTTTGATAGTTGGAACATGCTCTCTATTATCATATTCGTATAAAACTTTTTCATTTTTCCAAAAAGCAACAGGGGGAACACGTACTCTAGATGATCTTCTAACTCCGTTGGCATCTTCATTGGAAGACGGTTTAGTATTGGATTTGGAAAGGGCAATATTTTTGGTAGTTCGGGCAGATTTATTAACAGATTTAGTAGGTTTTTTGACAGGTTTTTCCACTTTACTAGAAACAGCTTTAGGTTTCTTTTTGATTGGACTTTTTTTCGGAGGTGGTGGAGGGGACGATTCCTCTTCTTCATTTTCATCCTTTTCTTCTTCCCCTTTGTCTTCTTCTTCTTGTTCCTCAATATTAGAAGGATTATCAATCTCACTTTCTTCATTAACATCTTGAGGAGGACCAATTTCATCATCCGATGTATCATCATCTTGAACTCTTCCACGTTTTTCTATTTCAAAATCAGCACTACTTTCTGATTCATTACTGCTAGCAAAACTACTTCTTCTAGTGATTCTTGGGCTTTTTCTTGATCTTTGAGGAGTTGCATACGTTTTCCTCTTCCCGCTGTTCTTTGGCTGTGAAGGCGTACTAGGAGCAGAACTCTTTGCTGAAAGTATACCTCGATTTTTCTTCGCATTGGAATTGATTTTTGGATGATTTACCTTTGTTTTTGTATTTGTTGATTCTGCATTATTATCGTTTTTTTTACCATTGCTTTCAAAAAAATCATCCAAATCTTCTAGATTATGTGTATCTCTTTTGATGTTATTCCGGGCAAATATCCCCGTCTTTCTCGATTGACTGCCAATTCTGCTAAAACTCATGGTTCAATTATGATCCTTTTTAAGTTATGCTTATTGTGATTTTGTGATTTTGTTTTCATGTTTTTCGCGTCTCCCTTCCAGGGCAAGGGCTCCTAATTTTCAACTTCTAGCTCATGGGCCTCTTTTTTAATCAAAAAAGATATATTATATTATCCATTACAAAAAACTGATTACTAACGAAATTTTTCAATTACAGAATATATTAAACTATAAAACTAACAGGTGGATAAAACAACTGAAGTTGAACTAGGCATCATAAGTGGTAGCAGACACATTACCACCTCTACCAGTCCAGTTAATATGAATAGCTTCACCAGCTGGTAAAGATTCACTAGCAAATTCTGGCAAGACTTTGAAGGTGTGAGCACCGAAATAATCTCTTTGAGCTTGAATTAAGTTAGCTGGAACTTTAGCAGCTCTGTAACCATCGTAGAACGCTAAAGCAGTAGCGAAAGCTGGAGAAGCGACACCATAAGTGGTAGAAAGAGCTAAAGTTTTTCTCCATCCAGATTGAGCCTTGGTAATGGCGTTCTTGAAGAAACTATCAAATAATAAGTTTTCTAAATCTGGGTTTTCACGGTAAGCTTTGGTAATTTCTCCTAAGAAAACAGATCTAATAATACAACCACCTCTCCACATTAAAGCAATAGCTGGGTTATTTAATTTCCATCCGTATTCTTTAGCAGCTTCACGAATAAGCATGAAACCTTGGGCATAAGAAATGATCTTAGAAGCATATAAAGCTTGTTCTAAATCATCAACGAATTGTTGTCTGTCTTTAATAGCATCTTTTGGAATGGTTGGACCATCAAGAATCTTGGAAGCCTTAACACGTTCAGTCTTAACAGCAGAAAGACATCTAGCGAAGACAGCTTCACCAATTAAAGTAACTGGCATACCAAGATCTAAAGCATTAATAGCAGTCCATTTACCAGTACCTTTTTGACCAGCAGAATCTAAGATTTTTTCGACTAATGGAGTACCATCAACATCATCATGTAATAAGATATCTCTGGTGATTTCAATTAAGAAAGAATCTAAAACACCTTTATTCCATTTAGTGAAAACTTCACCAATTTCTTTGTCAGAGAAATGACCAATTCTTTTCATAATATCGTAAGCTTCAGCAATCAATTGCATATCACCATACTCAATACCATTGTGGACCATTTTAACGAAATGACCGGAACCCTCTGGACCGACCCAGTCACAACATGGTTCACCATCAGCTTTAGCAGAAACTGATTGGAAAATATCTTTGATGTATGGCCAAGCTTCTTCATTACCACCTGGCATTAATGATGGACCATATCTGGCACCTTCTTCACCACCAGAGACACCGGATCCGACGAATCTAATACCTTTAGCTTCTAAATCTTTGGCTCTTCTGTTAGAGTCTGGGAAATGAGAATTACCACCATCAATGATAATATCACCTTTTTCTAAGTGCGGTAATAAAGTTTCAATGAAAGAGTCAACAGCAGCACCGGCCTTAACCAATAAGATAATTCTTCTTGGTCTCTTTAATTTGGCACAAAGTTCTTCGACAGAGAAAGCACCGAGGACATTTTCTTTACCTTTGGCTTCGTTATCTAAGAAATGTTGAACTTTTGAAGTGGTACGGTTGAAGGCAACAACCTTGAAACCGTGGTCAGCAATGTTAAGGATCAAATTTTGACCCATGACAGCAAGACCAATAAGACCGACGTCGGCACTATAATACAAGGTTAGTAATCAATATCTGTGCGATGAGTATGGGCATCATCGGCAAAATCCATGGATGGGAGATAGTCAAGCCAATGGAAAGGAGATGATGGTGCCGAGCCAGAAACAAGGAATTGAATACGTACACAGCAGAGGACATTATAGTATGAATGTGAATATGTAAAGCAATTAAGCGTGGAGCAGGGAGGCAGATTGCTGAAGAGTAAAAAAGAAGCAAAACTCTTTTATTTATACCCTGGATGGAGAGCGGTAACCAGGGGAAAATAGGCGTGAATTAGACCACTGGAAAGTCACGAGGTGTATGCATACCCGGCCGGGCAACCCATAAAACCACTGGCGGAGACCGTCGTTCACGTGATAGGGTAGACTATTCCCGGAAAAAGTTTGCTTCGGAAAAACCTTCGTGAGGCAATTTCTTTCAGTTATTATTTGACCACTTTTGCTTATATTACTAAAATAATGTCTTTTGAAAAACTAATGCATTATTCCTTTAATTCATGAACTCTTTTACAAGCTTTCTTTCACTCAATTCCGACACGAATATTAGGAAGATCTATCAAAATTGTCGGTAGCCGTGAAAGCCTAAAATTATCTCATGTGTCAATTGAGGTTTTTTTTATTTTTCTGATTTCATTTGGAAATTCTGACAAATCAATTATTAAACCAACCCAACAATACGTTCTAGATGTCCGGTCGGAAAAAACAATTTTCAAAAAAATAGTTTGAATTAATAGTCTTATGTGGCTTTTTTTGACAGATGTCACATTATGGAAAATTAGCGAAAAATCCAGAAAAACACAACCTTTATTGATGTATGGGTGTTTTCAATAAAAATCTCCTTTGTAGGTGCAATAACTGATATATTTTTACCATACAATTAGTAGTTTAGTCCTGAAATGCGCACCACTAGCCTAAAATATTGAAATTCTTGATCGTATTGCTGGAGCTTCAGCAAAACCTTTAAAAATAACTTCTATCTGAACAAAATAATTTGTTTGATATCGTTATTTCTTTTGTGCACTACAATCATAGTAAACTTTATTTTTTTTACTGATACAATAACTTGCCGCTATTCAAATAAATATAACAAAATTAAAAAACTAATAAAACATATTTGGGATAACAGTATTCAATTATTTTTCTTAGCAACAGTAACTTTTTTTGTTTGGCCACCAAATAAAAATAATGTCAAAAACACAATCCAACCAGAAATTAAGGTGATAATTGCCGATAAATAAACCCAGGAATTAACAATTTGAGAAGACTTAAGGTATTCATCAAAAGCTAAGTTTCTTAAAGTGATGATGTTTTCACTCTTTAAGAAACTATAACCTGGTTTATTATAGGTGAATAAATATTTAAACATACCATGTTGATCAGGTAATTGGAATTTAGCTGAATAATATTGGACACCAACAGATGTATCTTCAACAAAATCTTTTGCAAAATAAGTAGTATTTGGCTCTGATCCAACAAAATCTGGACTATTAAAAGTTAAAATTTCAGAATCACTTGGAATTTTTTGTAAAGTTAATCTGTAGTATGGGTCTAACATTGTGAATTCTAATTGAATATCATCAGCTTCATAGCCAACCCATTCACCATTCTTTAGTTCACTGAGACCAATTGTATAAACAACTTCATCAGTAACTTTAAAAGTATCTTTCAATAATTTTGGATTGAAAGTATTATTAAAAGTTTTGAAAAATTCAACATAAGAGACTTTCAAAATATTTTTATTACCAAAAGTCCAAGCAAGTAAATCATTGAAAATCTTTTCATTCTTATAATTTGATTGTTTGTAATATTCATCACTTATAAATTCACTACTACCAATCCATCCAACTCTTGAATTGACTAAGTTTTGGAATCCAACAATTAAATAATTTTGATTACCTAATCCCCAGTAATTTATATCATTAACAAATTTAGAATCACCATCAGTTGATTTTTTATCGACTTTTTTAGGATTGAAATTAAATGAAGTTTTTGGGGCAGATAAAATTGGAATTAATAATTCATTGTTAGACAATAAAGCAGAATTACCAAAGTATAAGATATCATCAGTTTTTAAAGTTTCATCAATGATAGTATTTTCGGAATCTAATAAATTTTCATTAACGGGAACTTTCAAAACATCATGAGATTCTTCGAAACTAAAATGATCATATAATTTATATTGCTTAGGTGACGGGAAGACACCCAATTGATTAAGAAAAACTCTAATTTCTTCAGCAGCTGAGTTTTCACTGCTAACAATAAGAATATTACCATTTTTATTATTATTAAATTTCAAGAAATCTGTAGCTGACAACTTTTTATTACCCAAACTACGGCCAGCAATTGGGAAGACAATAACGTCATCATACAAGTTTTGACTTGAATCCACCTCACTGACAATTTTAATGGTGGTATCTTCTTTAACATTCTTAAAAACTAATTCATTTTCAAACTTTGTCTTGTAATCATTGAGGAATAATGAGTAATCTGATTCAAAATCAATTGAACCATCATGAAGTACCAAGGTCAGAGCAGCAGCATAAACCACTAGGGAAATAAAAGACAAGAGGAACTTCATCTTGGTTTTGAGAAGTTTGTTTGTGAAGATGAAATAGTTAACACGTAAAATCAAAATTTGGAATTTTCAACGAGAAAAAAGCTGAAAAGCCTTGGTTTGACGCCCTTGGCTCAACATGCATATAACTATTATTGAATCAAATTCCAGTTCATCAATTGATATTTTTTTTCAGTTAAAAGCTTAAGTATGAGAGTTTAAGTGAAGTAGTACTAATTTAACTTGTTATAATATAGATACTGTGAATTTTGACACTCAGAGTATGGTAGGCCACGTTATTCAAAATGCAGAAAGCTCTTTACTTTTAGTAGAAACATAGTGACGAAATATACCCGGGATAACATGGTTTTTGAAATAGCTTTATCATCAAGTAATTAGATACAAAAGAAGCTGTTAAAATGTTTATTATATAAAAGGGTAAGCGCTTGCTATACAAGCAGCACCACATTTTATTGAAATGAAGTCTTTGGGCAAGTTTTTTCGTACAACTCCAAATTCTTTTGATAAAACCACTTTAAATCTTTTGTGTATTTCAGAAATATTTCACTAAGTGTCAAAAAGAAATGGGCTACTTTAATTGGTTTTGTGATCATTCAACATAAGATATTGGGTTTGTTGCAAATTGAAATTTAGAATACTCTAGTAATTCTTTTAAGCCTTCGCCTCTTTCTATAGTTAATCTTATCGCACATTTGATTTTACACTATAAAGAAAAGATTTTTTTTTGATATTTTTTTTTGTTATCTCAAGCTTGGTTACAAATGATCAAAATTTTGGTGATTGTGCTACTTAAAGTTGATATCTTATAATTACCATCTAGCAATGTAATTGAGAACGAACAATATGGACTCTAAAACTTTATACACTTATTAAAAAATTTTTGCATTTCAATTCATAGTAGGATGAATCAGCAATGAGCAGATCTTCTTTAATAATAGTTTGTTGAGTGATTTTTCTTTTTTTGGTTAAAGCTGTAAATTTAATCCTAGTGACTTAGCTTTGAGATAGATGAACTGATTAGTTTGAGAGAACAATAGGGCTGAAAAGAACTTTTTTTCATGATATAGTATAAAAGATGTTGCAACTAACAATTTTTAATCTTATTCTTCAACTTGTTTTCTCTTTTTCAGACTTCTTCTCACTTCTTGCACTTTTTTTTGTTCCGGAGTAGCCACTGAAGATTTCGATTTTTTTGAAGAAATCACCTCACCATGAACTTTCAAAACTTCTTTAGAAACCAATCCAAGATTTTGATCTTTGAAACTCATTAACTTTGCTAAAACTTCTTCAACTCCATCAATATTCGTAAATTGTGTTCTTTGCCCTGGTAATTTAATATCCGGAACATATATTAATTTGACGACATTTAAAGTTTTAGTTTCATTATCAAATTTAGCGATTAACTTATCAGCAAATAAAGTTTCTTTGATTAATGACTCCAATAGATATTCATCATTTGAATTTATGGATTCAAGTAAATTTGAGTATGGAATGTCAAAATTTTTTGTTTGGGTAACATAATTCTTGATAGTTCTTAGGATACTCAACTGTCTCAATTTTTCAATAGCAGAGTTATCAATATTAATGTTTGGGATACTGCTTAAATCAGCATAACTTCCAAATGTGAAGGTTTCCAATAGTTTTAGCCAATCTTCAGAGAGATTGTTGGTGATGTCTGAATTGGTTAAATATTGGTTGTAATTCCACACATTGGGGGAGACAAACTGTTCCGTGAGCCATTCATGTACTCCGGAAGGGTCTGAGGGAAGGTTGCTCATTCTGTTTTTCTGTTTATGGATGTTGATGGCAGCAATTTTAGTAGAAGCTTGTCAAATCAACTTTTTCAAATCAAAATGGCGGGACATCCGCACACCACACCATCCAAACAGTAGGATGTTCTTTTCAAAACTTTTAAAATATCTATTGATGATGATAATATTGTTGTTTTGAAAAGAATAGTATTGACTTTAGAGTTGTATAGAGGTTTGGTTATAATAAATTTTCTGATGCCTGGTTTTATTATAAGATTCACAATGCTTTTCAGCATCGCAGAATTAGAAATTCAGCCCCAAAAAATTTCTCACGCAAACGTACTGAAGCTGAAGTACTTGAAAGTTACAAAGTTTCTGAACTTTGCAAAGGTTGGCCCCTTTATGAAATTTGAGACTTATTTGTTCCAGATGGTGGTTATATTTTCACCAATTGAAGGGGAAGAGTTTCTGTGGGTGATCTCATTGAAGTAAAGTTGGTAGGAGAAATGGAGACTTCATAGTGGATAGAGAAAATAAGAATTTGGTGAGTTATACTGGAAGAGCAGTGAATTATTACCCAAAGGCTCAATATTGTGGGATCAACAATAATATTATATAAATAAATAATAAAGAGTGTAGTTTAATTATATGGTTTCCCAATTGATATTGATTGTGATAAGGGTTTATTTTTTATTATTTGAAAGTATTGAACCCTACAATTGGAGTCAAAAAGCAGAAAGTTAAGTATCAAAAAGTTTTTTATAGAACGGATAAAGTTTTCTCAGCAGAAGGGAAAGCGGTGTCAGATTTTGATCCAAAGAAATTGGCGAAATATCATTAAAGCAATCAATACTTAGCTGATGCTCAAGCTTCTGCAAACCATAATATCTTAAAGGAATTACCTATCAGATAATTTGTTAGATTTTCCCAATCAAATAGAGTCTTTCAAGGAATAGTTGTCTTTCTTGGGTGTAAAAGCATGTTGAAATCGAAGCGCATCGCATCCGTACACCAATGTTTAGCTGCACTTTGTGCCTAAGCGAGGATTTCATAAAATTCCATCAACTGACTTTTAAACAACACATCCCTAGCCAATAATGTCCATTTGGAATACTTTTTTTTACTCTCCGAAGGACGTTAAACTCCTATGGTTATCAGCTTTCTTTAGATTAACCGCGTTTGGGGCTTCCAATATTAGTTTGACTGTTTTCCTAATGTCATTAAATGTTTCGGAGACTTCTGTGGGGATCTTTATGACTACAACATTGATTGGAGACACCATAATTTCGTATATCTTAACATGCTATGCTGATCTGTTAGGAAGAAGAAATGTCATGTTATTTGGCTCATTGTTGATGTGTGCTTCTGGATTTGTATTTTACTACTCATCGAATTTCTATATTTTATTAATTGCGGCGATCCTAGGAGTCATTTCTCCGACTGGTGATGAAATTGGACCATTTAAATCAATCGAAGAATCTAGTTTGGCCCATTTGACTTCTTTAGATCAAAGACCTGATGTTTATGCTTTACATTGGTTAGTTAGCTGTGCAGGGTCAGCTTTTGGTACTTTAAGTACAGGAATTTTAGTTCAATATTTACAAGATAATTATTGGAAACCCGTTGATAGTTATAGAATTATCTTTTTAGAATATTGTTTGATTGCGGGATTGAAACTGACAATCATGCTAAATTTATCCGATAAAGTGGAAAATATTCATTTCGAACATGTTAGTATTATTGAAAATGAATCAACTCCTTTATTGAATCAAATCGAAGAAGAAGAAACAACAACTAATAAATTGTCAAAAGAAACCGTTCATGTTTTAAGTAGATTACTTATTGTCTTTATGCTAGATTCTTTTGCTAATGGATTCATGCCAAGTACTTGGTTAATTTATTATTTCAAAATTCATTTCAATTTAATTCCAAAAATTTTAGGTTATTTATTTTTCGCTACTGGAGTAGTTAATTCAATTTCTTCATTACCTTCATCATTTCTTGCCAAAAAGTTCGGTCCCATAAAATCTACATTATTAGTACAAATTCCTTCAGGTTTATTTTCTTTGCTGATACCCTTGATTGCCAAAGATAATTTTATTTTGGCTAGTGTTTTTGTTATTGCTTATTATTCCACCACCGCCATGGATGTGGTGCCTCGACAAATTTTACTAACTAATTTGATCCCTCCAAAAGATTTAACAAAATCCATGGGGGTGGTCAACATTGGTAAAACTTTTGCTAGATGTTGGGGTCCTGGTATAATTGGTCATTTAGCAAGTGATGGTAAACTTTGGTATGGATTTGTTATTGCTGGTGGGTTGACTTTAGTGGCAGATGGATTGTTGTTTATGATGTTTAAGCACGTTGATGAAATATTTAAAAATGAAATTAAATAGAGTTAATGAATGTCTAGATGATTTTACAACTGTAGGTTATTTACTATTATCATTCAATTGTTTATTTACGGTTTGGAAATTAAATGAATAAAAATTAAAAATAAAAGAAAAAAAAATTAATTAATAGAACGAAGGTATAAAAACACTCAAAGCATCTGATTAAAATTATTAAAACGTTATTATTGAAAAGATAAATAAAAAAAAAAAACAGACTCCGCTTTCTCTTTTGTTTCACTTTTCTGATTATATTATACTATACTATATTATTTTATTCAAAAAAAATTTAATTGGAATCATAGTTCCTCTATATTCTTCGATTTAAAATTATTTGCAGGATCAACTTTGACACTTTTATGAACAACAATAGCTTTAACATTACTGGTTAGAGGTAGATTATAATTGAATTTTCCTCTTAAGATAAGCTCAAAAGGATATTTAATAGCAATTTTCCAATTCTTCTGACGAGAAGTTTCAGCAGAAGTAATCAAATTATATAAAGGATCTCCTAACGACATTGCAGAGTCACCATCATTATATGTTGGATCAGTAGCATTTTTACCAGGATCAATCAATCTAATGCTTGATGAAGTATGAATTTTCTTCTTGTCAAAAATATTTCCTGGGAAAATTAATGGATATTCCAAACTTTTAATATTTCCAATAAAAAATGTTTGATAATTGAAAAGACGATCATAACCATCATCATCATCATCACCATCATCTAAATATCTTGTCTTCACAAATAAGTCCAAATCAACATCATTAATCATGACACTGGTAAATCCAGGATTAATACCATCACATTCAATATCGAAAATTAATTCGTCGTAACTAACTAATAAATGGTTCATAGTAACAACACCAACATCCGTCAAATCTTTAGTTGAAGCAAGAAAAAATCCAAAAGCAAAACCCACAAATAAAAAGATAATCATCAAGAATAATCCCCAAAATGTAGATTGAATAATTTGGAAAAAAGTTCTAGGTTTATGATTTTTATAATAAGCTCCACTATTTCTATAATGTGAATGATTAGCTCCACTATGATTTTCATTGAAAAATCTTGAATGACGATACATATTCATCTTAGCATCTTCTAAATTCATATTTCTTAATTTTGGATTTCTATTATAACTGTTATAATAATCAAAATTCAATGGAGTACTTTCATTGATTTCTGATCCATCTTCGAGATCATAACCAAAATAATTCACATCATCATCATCAAAATTTTCATCATCAATATCATCCACATTAAAATCATCGGGCATAACACCAGAATATCTTTTTAAGTTGGTTCCAGTGCCTTGGGGATCAAATAACTTGGAAATAGTTGTACGTAGTTGGTTTTGTTTGGGAGCAGCCAGATAGGGTGAATATTGTTGATTGGTATTGATTGAATTATCATTACTATTAGAATTTCTGGCACCTGGAGCAATATTAACAGAATTAGGGGTCTGTGGAGTTTTTGATGGAGAATCTTCTAGGAAAGGTGATCTAGTATTATTAGTGGTATTATTGCTATTGTTACTACCGCCATTACTTTGGTTATTCATATTCGAGGTTCCAGCGCCATTCTTTGATCTGGTGGAAAATCTGCGAAAACTTGGATGATATGCAATGATCGGAGATGACAGATTTGTTCTTTTCACTTTCTTGTGCGATTGAACACCTTTATTCTGATTTAAAGGTAGTGGCGGTTGTTGTTGTCTCTTTTCAAAATTAGAAATACTACTATTTCTACTAAGATACCTTTGCTCCTTTTTAGCAATCGAAGAAATAATAGAACTTCTTTCACTAGCCAAATTAACTGGATTAGCAGCTTGATGATTTAAAACATGAGTTGTCTCTCCATTAATATTTGGGTTGGTGTGATATTTTGATGAAGACATGGTCTTTTTATATCTTGTGAATTTTGGATAAGTAAAATCATCAGTGGTATATTCAATTTCAGAATCAGATGTATTATCATGAGAACTTGATAACTGAAGATAAGCATCATTTAATCTTGTACTACTTTTTCTACCAGAGACTTCACCTTTAAACGAATCACGATGATATGGTTCATAATATTGATCTATTGAGAATTGATCATCATCCCTATTAGATGGTTCATAATCCTTAAAATCGCCCGATGTACGGACTGTATGTTTGGTAGTTCCATATTGACTCATCGAACAACTATCCAAATAGTCCTCATTATCCTCATCATTGCTAACAAGTCTTGATTTCTTATTACCCTTTCCTTGTTTATTATATTTCACCTTGGATGGAGTGAATGGAGCATTTTCATTAATAGAGCCATGACCACTACCAACATTCAACTGTCCTTGAATAGGACCACTGCTATATCGAGGATTAATACCCCTGATACTATGCCTTTCCAAACGAACAGAGTCATTATTATTGGATTGTGAAGTAATCTCTTGACGATCATCAATAACATCATCAAGATGTTCAGGCTCTTCAGTAATAGTACTTGCTTTATCATCCTCAACTTTATCTAATTCAATGGTATTCGTACTATTATCCCTACTATGACCACGACTTTCATACACAAATGTTTCATTCCCATCAGAATGTTCTTCATCATCTAATGCTCCTTCAACTTGTGCTTCGAAGATATCAGCCCTGCTGGTACTAGTGTTTTTTAAACGCGGTTTGTTCTTTGGCCTTTTAATGGATGAGGTTATACTTCTCGTATCATCATCAAGATGATTGGAAATATTCGTAGATGGAACCGTTGTTTGTACTGAATTCGATACATTTTGAGAACCAGCCACAGTAGACGAATTTTTTGAAGTTATATTAGCAGTAGCCGAGACATTAGAAACAGAATCCATGAGAATACTTCTTTTATTTCTCAATGATCTACTATAGGCAGCATGAGAAGGAGGAGGTTGAGAAAGTAGCTTTTGCTGCTGCTGTTCGATAATCTCTTCATCAGAAACATTGGATTCTGGAGTAATAGTACCATCTAACTTGATTTTATCAATTGTACTGGAAGTAGACAATACTCTTTGAGAGTCAAGCATATCTAAATTATTTAAAATTGTATTTGCTTTCAGTAAATTCGGATTGTTGGAAGAATTCTGGCTAGTTAGTTCATCATTAGGATCAATAAAGTTGTGGTTAGAATTATTTGGATTCTCAGAGTTAATATTATTATTACTATTGTTATTATTATTAACATTATTATTGATAATATTATTTGTATTATTATTACCAGTTTTTTCATACAGAGAGAGACTAACAGAAGGTGACGAGTCAACAGTTTCAGTTTCCACGACAATCCTATTTAACTCTGGATTTCGCAATTTTTTATCCAGTGGCCTGCTAATGGACAGAGTTGACTTGTTCAGAAGCAACGAAAATTCAGCAGCCTTTTCAGAACTGGAAACCCTTGATTTCACTGTTACTTCATCTTTTTCCCCATCATCATCGGCACCGGAATTTTGGGTGATTTTGTCAGCCTCATTTAGAAGAAGGGTATTGTCGCCAGATGTGGTAGAGCTCATATCCCCGTTACTTTTATTAGCCAAATCCGAGTCTTGATCCATGGAAAATGAATGTTCTTCATTGTTTTTTGAATTATTCAGAACCAATGGATTTTCCATTTCGTTATTTGGGACAGTGGCGTCAGGAGTCATGACGTAAAAGGACAGTTATTAGTGCTGAAAAGAACAGAATGCTCAAAGAGGTCCCTGGAAGAACAGAGTCACTGTAGGGAAGAGCAGGAGCGTAGGCCTACTTAACTATTTGCTTGTTATGTTGTTGGCGATGAGCTTCTTATAATAAAACAATTGGCATTTGCCGGGTGATCTGCACGTGACATTTTTTTCCTATGTGCCCATGGGCAACTAATTGATGTCAATTGCTATGAGATTGGTTATAATCAATAAATGATTCGTAATAGTCAACAGTGACATTAAGTTCGGCCTGAAACAAATTGTAATAATCAGGTTCCGTAAACACGAGTGTCTAGTCTGGGATAGCAACAACTCTAGCATATATTTTTGATCTAAATTCACCTTTACATCATTTGTCCGGAAGAAGCAACTAAGCTCTCTGTTTTCATTTAACTTATAATCATTATTTAAATCAAAATTTCCATATTCAAACTATAGTTTAATTATCAGAAGAGTTTTGATTATTTGAAATCAAGCAAAGTAATATTCATTCACGTGACACATGAATTGCAATTGCGAAGGGTTGCTTTGTTTCCGCGAGATCTGCTGCCAACGCAACCAAATTGCTCTGCAAAGAGTCAACTAAACGTCGATAGCTCTTAAAGACACCACTTTACACTGAAATGTGGTCTTTTCTTGTTCAGTTTTACAGAAGACATCGTCGTCGGATTCTTTGGGCCGCTGGTTCATTAGCCGCTGGGTCGGTTTTGCTTCGATATGCCCTTGCTCGTCGTGCTGAGCTGATAGCCCACCAACAACAACTAATCCACAACAGAATTAAAAAGAAGTACCAACAAACCCAGCAGGATTGTATGTACACATTATTAGCCTTGATTCCTTCTTTGACTTCTAGTATTTTCAAGCTGATTCCCGTGGAGACCATTACCCAACAATTATTAAAGAAGCGTAGAAAAGCAGGAGAATTGAACTCTGCGGAAACTATTAGTGATGTTAAGACTCAAGATGATAGTATTTCTGTTAGTGATAGTTCCAAAGGACAGTTGTGGGGTCAATTGAAAGTCAACACTTTGACACGTTTGATGACTTTGGTTTATGCTAATTGTTTTCTTACGGTTTTTGTTCGATTACAGTTGAATTTGTTAGCTAGAAAAGATTATTTGGAAAATGCCATGGAAGCTGCTCAAATTGAACAGAAATTCGATGAAACACATGACGATGATGATTATTTGGCTCAACAAAGTTATTTATCTCTTAGTTGGTGGTTACTTAATGATGGTTATCAACAAATTAGTGACAAATGTAATGAAATCATTCAATTAATTTTTCGTGGAACTACTGCAAAAACTGAAATGACATTTAATGAATTTAGTACTTTGATTGCTAAAGCTCAAGAATGTATTGATCATGCTTATTTAATGGAAGATGGATTACTTGAAAGATGCTTATTACCTGCTCCAGATTATGAACTGCATGCTATTTCCCAAGGTAGTAAAATTGATATTCAACAAGTTACAAAAATTGAACAACACCCAACTTTTAGACTTTTAGTTGAAGAAAGTAAAGAATATATTAACAGTGAAGCTGCAAGTACTGCTATTGTTAATATGGTTACGACTTCATTTGCTAAATTTCTTAATAATTGTTCCTCAATGATATTTGATCCAAATTCTTCACCAGAAACTATTGAAATTGAATTAATTACAAAAAGATTTAAACTTGTTAAAATTCTTTCAGTTGTTGCTAAGGAAAGCAATAAACTTACGGCTGCTTCCAGTGAAAATGAATATATTCAACTTATCAATTCATTACCAGAACTTGATGATTTTACCGCTACTGTTTACTCAAATTTTTCCAGTCAACTTTGAATGCCACTTTTTTCTTTTTTATTTTTCAAATTAATTATTTTATCACTCGTTCCTTTATTAATCCTTTAAATTTGTTTTTTTTTTTAAAATGTATAGTGTTAATTCTTCCTTTTTTTTTAAAAAATTCAATTTTGTTCACTTTTGATGGAATATATTTTTGTGTTTTTCCATTATTTGTAAAATTACAATAAATTTATAAGATGATATATGAAAATTAATAAATTGTCAATAAAACACACAATAAACGAAACAAAATTTGTTCAATTAAAACATGATTATAAAAATAAGCTAAAATAAAAAGACATCACACAAACATTTATCAATCAAGACAAGCAGACTCTAAATTGATTTTTTCTAAATTATAAAATAACCATTTACATTGGTAAGCATTAACACTAACTGATCTAGCTTTTAATCTTAATGGTCTTGTATCAGTGATCAAAATATTAAATCTAAAATTTAACATATCATTAGCACTAATTTTCTTTTTACCATCATCTAACTCAAGAGTTGAATCTTTTGTAAATAAATTACCAAATTTTTCTTTTAACAGATTAATATAATTATCTCTGACATGATTTGAAGATTTCAAAACTGATGCTAAAATACTATCATCAACCACTTTAAACGAAACGTTCGGTTCAAACACTTCATTTAAATTACCAGTGATTTTTCCATCAGGTTTTAATAATAATAAATGGGTAACTGGGGGAATGTTTGATTCATTGATTTTTTTTTGAAAATATGCCATATGATCATTATAAAGAGCTTTTATAGTTATAACACATCTAGTTGCTGAATCTGAAAGAAAAGAATCTTCTGATTTTCTGAGAGATCTTAATTCTTGATAAATTAATAATGGTAAAGCAATTTTGAGTTTTAATTTAACGTTATCATTAAGCGTACACGTTTTAAAAATTTTGTAAATTTTCCCACAATTTTTTAACCAAGAATTAGTATCAAAGGTAACATAAGTTAATGATGTATCAATATCTGATGTAATATTACCATAAAATTTGGAATATGGAACAAAATCATCCAAAGTCTTTGTATGAATGGCCCCGAATGGTGAAGATTTTAAAATCACATCTGGACTAATTAAATGTGTTGGAGAATCTTCATTTAACAGTGGATGTTCATGAGGATTAATTAAATTCGAATCAACTCCAAGAGCTTTAGTAGCCAAATTATAATTTAATAAACTATCAGTTTCATCAATGATTGAACTATCAACATCAGTATGAACAATTCTGTTATTATTGACCAAATTCATTGAAACATCCATTTTTGAGTATTCAGAATTAACCATCGATTTATCATCATCCTCATCAATAACAAAATTATTGTTTTTTTGTGCTTTTTCACGTATTTGTTCTTCAATCATATGATCGTAGTTATCTTTTGATTTTAAAAACAAATCAATATTGAATGGTTTATCATTAATATTTAAAATATTGCCTTCACTAATTGGTTCATTAATTCCTTCAAATCTTGAATCAGTAATGAACTCTGCAATGAATGAACTAATTTCTTCCTGTTTGATTGAATCTTCCCCAGTATCAAAATTGATTTCATCATGATCAACATCTAATTTAAATTGTCTATCAGTTAGTTTTAATCCATAAAATGGGAAAGTTTGTGCAATATAAATACCCAATAACAAAACTCTTTTAGTTCTTTCTTTTTCAACACTATTAAATAATCTTCTATCATTTTTTTCAGGAACTGGAGCGTTTGGATTAAAAGTTCCATTTCTATATTGTTGTTTTTTATAAAACTCCACTTCTTTTTCATATAATTCAGCATTGATTTTACTATTAACTCTGTCAAACTTTTCTCCTTCACTAAACAAATCACGAAAATAATTATTATTAGTATTATGACTTCTTTGCATATTTTCTTGACTATTTAAATCTGGTTTAACAATATATAACAATTCTTCGTTATTATTAATATAATCACCAGCAAAATCTTTACCATTCCAGCCGGCAAATTTTAAATTTAAATAATTTTTTTTTTCAGAAATTGAATTATACCAGAGAGATCCCCAAAGTTTCCAAACTTCAATCAAAGTTTCATGTTCATTAAAATAATCTAAAAATCCTTCATTACCTAAAGAATACATTTCTTTGATTTGTAAAACTAGATTTTGTTCAAAAAGGAATTCTGATTTATTAGCGTTATCCATAATCTTAAATCCTCGAGGTAAATTATCAAAATCAAAACATTCTCTTGCTTCATTTAACCAAAAGTTTAAATATCCTACAAAACTTTCCCATGGAAAAAATTTTTTAAAAATCAAATCAATCACCACTGGTTCAACTTCAGGATTTTTTTTAGCTGCTTTACCCACCGCAATTAAAAAATAACACCAGACAATAACATGAGGAGTGGAAACTGATTTGAATGGACAACTGAGGAATTTTCTAAGCATTCTAAATGATAATTCAAGTGATGATCTATTAATAAATCTTAAAGATTCTAACCATTTATAAGTATTCATTTCACTAGCAACTGGATAAGGATCTTTTAAAAGGGAATCATAATCAATAGTAGTAGTTTGAGGAATACTACTAGTTGGAGGTTGTTGAACAGATTGATTTTCATCATTGTTGGTAATGACTGAAGCAGAACTAGCTTTTCTATTTTTCTTAGTTTCTTTTCGTTCTTGACGTTCTTTTAAAGCAATTGGTAATTCAAATAAAATACTGAAAAGATTTTTGAAATTAAGAACTCCAAATCCTACAACTTGCCAAATATTGATACTGGCTAAATTACCCGATTTATTAAACCAAAAATTCAACAACTTAATTGAAGGTTTTTCAATAAGCATGGATTTGAAGTTAGAAGAATTGGTGGTTGGAGATGTTTCAGGAGAATCTTTTTCAAAGAATGAAACTCTAATGGCTTGATGATTATATTGATTTTGATGATTAGATGATGACCAGTTTCTTTCTGATTCGTTGAATTTATTATTGTGATTATTTGCGAAAGGATCAAGAGATGTGGGAGTTTCTAATGAATTACTCACAGAGTTGCCAAAATTTGGTGGATTAGTCCCACCAACTTTTTTAGCATTAGAGTATTCACCAAATGGAGGAAAATCTTCACTAGCAATAAAATCAATATTACCAAAAGACCTAGCAAATGTACTAACTAATTTGATAAGTTCAGGGGCCGCATTGAAACTGCCAGCAAGTAATATTTTGCTCACTCTAATATAAAGCAAGATAATAAGTTCCCAATTGGACAAATTATCAACCGCGGTAACTTTATTTTTATCAATGAGAATGGTACCATTACCACAAGATAAATGAACTATGGCAGATTCATAAAGTGTATAAGAATAAATTCTGCTTTGGGAAAACATTGAATCTAAAACTACTCTAAGATAATGACCAGTTGGAACAAAACAATCTTTAACAAAAACAGATTTTCCGATATTAAATAAAGCTTCAAGAGCAATATCATTTCCTGGAGATGATGATGAACCAGAAGCAGTTGCTTGACTAACTCCCCCATATGATGCAAATGTAGGATCAGTAAGGTATCCCTGTGTGGCTCCAGCGGTATTAGTTTTGGGATCGCTATTACTTGGCTGCTGAACTGTAGCCAAATGATAGTATATTTTCCCGTGTCCGTAACTTCCAGAAATTGCTTTGGTATACCAATGTTCGGAAGAAACTTCCCAATCAATACAAGAAGAAGGATATAAGGCAATCGACATTCTTGATAAATCGGCAATCTTTTCATACCACCAGTTTTGAAAATCGGCAATTAAAGTAAGGGTGGAACTAACTTTAAAAGGATCAGTATTAGAATTTTGGCTATTGGAAGATGTAACTAAATGATTAGCAAGGTAAGCAGGATCAGAATCAACTTCAATAGTTAAATTATTATTCATTTCCACCAAAGTACTAAGAAGACTGAAACAATGACTTATGAAATTCACACAAAGTTCATTTTCAAGATGAATCATTGGACCTTTTGATCTTGGGCCTCCTGCAGCGTTTTGATTGTTTGAATCTTGATAAGGACGAGGAATTGCCATTACCACGGTGATAAAATTTTTCATATTTTCAAGTAAATTAATGATACCATAAATCCATAAACGACGAGAAATTTTGTAAACTTGAAGAACTTGATAACCACTAAAGATATTATTTATAGACTTGCTATTTGTACTAGAAGAAAGTGAACCCCCATCAGCAGCCAGACTTCCTCCTCTAAGAGCATAAAGCACAAAATCATAATAAGCATCTAGAAGTTCAAGATTATTGGAGTATGCCACCACAAGGGTTTTCTGAATAGATACATGTTTTTGATTAATTTGAGTCTTAGTAGCTTCAAATCTAGCTTGTCCGCCAGGACTGAAAGATCCATCATCACTACTAGGAGATTGTTGAGAAAAATTAGTACTTTCCTGATTATGTTCCCCCACCACTTGTTTAACTACCTGGCCTAAAGTGAAAATACTCTGATTTAACACCATATTATAATGTTGATTGCGTTTTTCTAACTCCAAAATATTGGTATAACATGTTTGTAAAGTATCGGCTAAAGTCGGATTTGGGTTGCTATTATTATTAAGTAATCCGGAACTTGGATTCATTATAACACCGCCCGTTGTTTGATTAGAAGGATTGCCATAGCCTGCTGGCAAACCGGATTCAGTGATTGGATGATTATTATTGTTGTTGTTATTATCTAAGGTGGGTTTAGCGGAAGCCCCCATCAAATGATTGGGATTTCCTTCTGTTGAGAAACCTGTAACAAAGGAATCCTGAGGATTTTGACTTGCAAAATTATTGTTATTTTGACTCATTGCCACTGTACCTCTATTCTTAGGTATTTTTTGGAAAGCTTGTGATTGATTTTGAGATTGAGAATTTTGACGTTTCTTGTATTGTTCAGGATAGATTTGATTTAAATTATTTGGATTGTATTGTTGGTCCATATCGTTTTCTTTAAAATTGGACATTCAAAAAGTGACACCAAACAGGGCCAGTGATAACGAGGCAACTGATGGTTGGTCAATGAATAGAGAACAGCAGCAGTGTTTAAGGACTGGAAGCTGATCAATGAACGAGTTAATTTGTGATTTTAAGAGATCTTTGAAGGAGACGTTTTTGCTTTTTACTTTTCGATTTTGGCGAACAACAAAGCAACGTCGGCGCGTGCTCGTAACGCTCACACGCCAAAAAACCAGCCACAGCTTATAACAAATTTATTTAAAACAATTGAAAAGTTAGATTAAAGTCACATTTATTTGAAAACAAGTAAAGATTAATACACTATACACACAATCCAGAAGATAAAATTACAGTATTAGGAAAAATAATGGCAACCTAACTGTAATCAATTGCAAATTTCCCCCATTGACCATTAGTGCGCAAAATGAAGAATACTCTATCAAAAGTTCTTTGCCAATAAACAGTAGTCACTCCAAGATTCTTTGAAGTGCCATCAATAAGCATTTGTTTCTTTATTTCTCCCAGAACTTTGGAATCATGTTCCCAAATTTTAGTCTTCTTAACATATTTGAAACATTGAACCATATTATCTGAAGTAGCAACTAACAATATTTGACTATATCTATCAAGACCTAAAGCTCTAATTCTAACATTTGAATTGATGGTTGTAATGATTTGTCCCTTTCTGAGATCCCAAATATTGATTCTACTGATTTTTTTAGAAATTTCTGTCAATGTCAGAATTAACATGTAACCATTGTCAGCAAATCTAACATTATCGATAACACATTCTTCAGTAGACCTACTAGTATCGGAATTTTCTTCGAAAGAAGTTAACTTATCACCGGTTTTTAAGTCAAAAATACAAATCAGACCACTAGTAGTTCCAATAGATAATAAAGTTCCATCCATGTGAAGATCAGCCGAAGAATATTCAAAATTAATACTTGAATCAATAGTAGAAGAATGTTTCAATTTCATTTTGTGACAATCAACCATCGACCAAATACCATTACTAAAAATTTCAATTAAATGATTATTTAAAGAAGGATGAGTAATTAATGAAACCACCGTAGAACCAGATTCATGACGAGGGATTTCAATGGTTTTAGCAGTAGAAATCTTATCTTCAGCTTGAATTTCCAGAAGATCAGTATCAATAATAAGAATTTGACCATCTTCAAATCCAATAACCGGTTTGAAAATTGGGTCAGATACTTCTCCAACATTGATAAATGCCATATGAGTAATTGTTTCTTTATGAATAGAAGAAACACGGAACTTATGACTAAGTGACTTGGCTTTAAGATTCAAAACAAAAATATAAGTTTTATTACTAACCAATAACAAATCATGATTAAGCACGAGAGAGCATGTAGAATCAATCAACTGATTACTTGGTGGGATATTAAGATTATCAAATCCAATAAATGGGAACAAAGTCTTAAGAGAAAGAGTATGTTTGGAAACATTGAGAGTTGATTTAAAGTCTTTAAGTTGTTTTTTATGAATTGAAGAAAGAAATAATTCGGCATTAGTGATTTTTGCAAAGATATCTTCTTCTTTCTCTTCTTCAACTTCTTTTTCATCTTCATCAATTTTTTTTTCAGTAATATCTTCTGCTTTTTCAATTAAAGAGATATTATTTTCCACAGTTGCATCAGCAACAACTTTATTTTCATGAGCTTTATCTTTTTCATTATCAAATTGAACTAGTTCTTCATTATGATCAATATCCATTTTTTCTATTGGAGCTTCTAATTCTATACCAGTGGCTTTTCTTAATAAAACATCTTGTAATTTTTGCACCGCTTCGTCTCTTTCTTTGGTTAATCTAGAAATCACTCTTATACTAGCATCATAATGATATACAGAACTGGTTAAATCATCTTGTAAAGTTTTAATTTTTTTTTTTAATTCAAAATTTTCAAGAATAATCAGATCCCATTCATTTTGAAACATTGAAAGTAATGAGGGAATAGAATTATAGTTTTTATTACTTCTTTCAACAGAGTAATTAGGGCCCTGTTTAATTTTAATGATTTCTTCAAGAGCTAAAGGATCATTGGTGATAGGATCTTTATTATATTTTGAAATATAAACTTCAAGAGTTTTTTTATCAAAAATCATATTTGATTTAGGAGATAATACTGGGTCATTTGTGACCTCTCCACTAACTATACGATGTCAGTAAATTAATTTGAATTTAATCAATAAAAACTGTTTTTCCAGACATACTTGAGCATTCCATTTGTATAAACTAATTTTTGTTTCACAACACAATAGCAAATATACAAACTTTCAAGGCAGAATAGGGGGCAAGAGCAGGCTATCAGTATTTATAAGTAGCAATTTGTCTGTATCCCAAATGGTTCGGTGGTGGGAATAGGGGCAACGCTGGTGTTGAATTAAGTATCAAAGGTTGTTATTTTGCAAGGCTTTAGAAAAAAAAAGTTCCGTAGAAAAAAAACACCAAAATTCAGGTTGCGTAAGTTCGAGGAGCATCAATTTACTGGGATAAGTTGCTACTAATGTCAAAAGGATTGAATAGTTGGAGGTTAGGATAAGGAGTTTTAAAAAAACCTAATTCGAAAGTTTTAAGAATTGTTTATAGTTTTTGAAAGGGTGTGTTTTTGTAGACTTTTCACTTTAAATCTCTCGAATAAACATTTCAATCTAATATGTATTCAGGAAGTTTATGAAAAATCTGTAAAAGTTACTCTTGTTTAGCCCTTGTATTGATAACTTGGCATACACTACACTATAGTACAAATTCTCTGATACTCAGTTCAAATGTTTGTCATAGTAAACTCAAAAAAATATAAACTTCTGTACTTTATTTGAATCATGAAAAATGTAATTCAAATAAATTATCTTAACGTCAATTCATAATTTACAAAAAACATCTTCAAATCAAAATACCTTTATTAAATTTACACAAACCAACAAACAACCAATAAAGTAATAATATAACATATTTTTAAATAATATGTATTCTTGAATGTAATCTTCCACCTTTGAAATTTAACAATGCTCTACTTTTAAAATTAGCAATTTGCAATCTTCTCCAAGCTTCTTCAATATGATAAGGTTGTAAAGGTTTAACGGATTCTCCTGGACCATCAAATAAATGACGATGATGTTTACCTGGTAATTTCAGAGCAGTATGATGTGTCTTTTTAGATATATTATTACTATGATTAATGGAAGTTTCTTGTTGCTTAACTTTCATGGCATGTTCAGTAATGGAACAAACCATTTCAAAAGTTAAAAATCCCAAAATGTCAATAACATCATCGGAAGGTTTAGATTCCATAATATGATTGGTTCCACACCATTCTTTGAAACGTTTGCCTTTTCTAAAAGTAAAACTGGCTTGACGACATTCACTAAAATGAACATATTCTTCTCTAGTCATTCCTCTAGTTCTATCATCAGCATTTTTAAGTCTCTTCAAAGATATTAACATGGCTTCTCTTTCTTCTTCATCTTCATCATCATCATCATTGCCATTATCCAAAGCTTGTTCATTAAACATAAATGCCATTTCCCAAGGTAATCTTAATTTTGATTTCTTTTGTTTTAACAAGTTATTTGAACTGGCACCCTTAGCTGCACCTTCATTAACAGCCGTAGCTTGATCATCTAAGAAATCCGTGTTTTCTACCATCCCATTAGAATCTTGATCTTTGGCATTCTTTCTCACATCTTTCCAGGATAAATAAGTTCGAAGTCTATTAACTTTTGCCTTATCATGACGAATAAGAAAAATCATATCTTCTGAAGTGATGGATTTGGAACCCCTACTAGCAGCAGTCTTCGTGGCTTGCATCAATATTTCTACCACTTGACCTCTAACAATGTCTTCAATGATAGCCGTGGTGTTCAATGGAGGATCGTGGGTTTCTCCACTAACAAACATCATTTGCTGGATTTCCACATGATACTTGTATTTCAGCGACGAACTGTTATTGCTCGTGTTGGTCACTGGGTTTGCGGCAACATTTGTCCCAGTGACATTTCCAGCAGTGTCAGTGGAGGTGTTCATAGCCTATAATGTGTGATTATTTGGTTAAAAGTGTGGTGTTTGGGGTGTTTTTTTTTTAACTTCTTCTGCCTCTTTTTGCAATCCACTTTTTCTCGATCACAAAATTTCCAAATGTTTCTCAGACTCCTTGCTCCCCCAAATACTTTCCTCAATTCTCGTTCTTTCCACATCCAATCATCTCTTAAAATGGTCGAATGGGTCGTTATCGTTTATGACAAGCCAGGCACTGACCGCTTGCAATTCCGTGAACAACATTTAGCTGGTATTCCCCCAACCATTGAAAATGGGAAAGTCACCAATGTCGGGGCCATCTTTAAAGGTTTAGATGAAAATGGCAAACCAAAGGGCTTTCTTGGTAGTAGTTTGAATGTTGTGGCCGATACTAAAGAGGAAGTCATTGAATTCTTGAAGACCGATACTTATTACAAGCAAGGAATCTGGGATTTACAATCTGCTCTCATTTATCCTTATGGTTGTGCTTCAAGAGTTTCTAAAAAATAAGTAATTTTAATTTGATCTTTGACATTGTATGTAAATAAATAGCTATTAATATGAACAATTAGTAAGTTTACTTTAAATCATTTGTAAAGAAATAATTCAGCGCTGCTATTAAAAGTTGAGAGAGTCACTTTGATACTTGAAATTGCCAAATTAATTTAAAAATTAAACTGAAATCATTTGTCTCAATTTAAAAAATCACGGGAAGTTCGTGTAAGGAATTGAAAATCTAATCAAGCTACAAATGTTCAATTTACTGAATAACTGTATCATATTATACAAAACACCTATTAACTATAACATATCCCCGAAGCAAATCACAACAATAGAACAAATATTTGAAGAATAGAATAATTCCCAACTTACTTGATGTAATTCCCCAAGAACTCTTGATGTTTGCTAGAGTTCAAAGTATCATTAGTATACTCTAGCTTGTTCTTCTTGTCATTTTTTAATTTCTGTTTCTTATTACTGAAAAGGGTATTGCTTCTCCAACTTCTTTTTGGAGCAGAAAAACTAAGCTCTTCAGAATTTGTTAATTGTATCAAAGGATTACTAGATTTACTATGCTCAAGAATTTCTGATTCTTTCTTCTCAGCTCTTTCTTTTTTAATTTGGGCTAATTCTGCAAGTAAAAGTTCATCTTCATCCTCGCTTTCTTCTTCACTTTCACTGTCTTCAACTTCCAGTTTTTCTCCGTTAATTTCATCAGCAAATTTTCCCCCTATAATTTGATAAACTTTATTGTTTTCATCATCTTCCTTCTCATTTTTATCCTCTCTTGATTCCAACATATCTGCAATTAGTCCAATACTAAGTTCATTTGTTTTTCTCCTTAACTTAGATTCTTTTTCTATGAGTTTTTGTTTCAATTTAGATAATCGATCCTCTTCATTTTCTTCTGTTTGATCATCATCATCATCATCATCATCATTATTTTTCAATTCCTCTTTTCTATATTTAAGTTTGGTATGTGATGGTAAGGCACGCTCATGAGTTAAAGATGCCTCATAACTTTGAGTCAATGAATTGTCTTTGGCCTTAGCATGAGTGAAAGTTGCTCTATGTGCGGTAGTCATGATGATTTCTCTTTAAGTTCAGTTGTTTTGATGTTTAACTATTAACAGTTTGAAAAAAATATTTAACGCGATGAGCACTCGTGACCTGGCCCACGGGTAGGGTGTGCACATGGGTGCCAACGGGGCGGGTGTTTTGCTTTTTGGTGCCAGTAAAAAAAGTTCATCGTCTTTTTGCACAATTCTACTAGCAATTCCATAAACTTCTTCAAGCTCAATCTCTAATTCCGATGCCCGAGTCAACGCTCATGGCCACTGCTACTACCACTGTCCCGGATTCTGCTCCTGCTTCTCGCTCTTCTGCTACAGTTGTAGCTCCACACTCCAAAGACCTTTCTCCTTTAGCCCTAGACACAACAACAACCACCAACACAAACTCTCAAAACCCCAAGCAGAATGTTTCTGAACCTGAGATTCCTGGAAATCTGCTGGAACCGAAGCTAGAAGCAAATACTGATTTTTCAAAAAGTGAAGATTCAAAAATTATAAAAAATGGTGACCTTGCTCCGAAAGAAATAGATCAAAGCAATTCAAAAAAATCTTCAAATAATGGCATAAATGGAGAATTTGAACCCAAAATCGAAAATTCTGACCTTCAAGACTTGATGAATGATGATAGTAGACCAGCTTCCAGCAGATTCCTTTTTAGTAGTGAGAGTAGTGAGTTGAGTGATTTATCTGATTCTGAAGCAGAAACCGAAAAAATGAATTATAGTAATAGTAAAGATAATTATGAATATGGGTTAAATGGAGAAGGTGAGTTAAAGAGTCAATTATTGGCAATGAGTAAAGAAACTGAAAAAAATGATGATAAAGTTGATAATGAAATTGAAGAAGCTGATCTTAATGATGATGAAGATAGCCCGATTAGTGAATTAAATGATGAAGATGATAGATTAGTCAATGAAGAATCAACAGAGCAAGAAAAAGTGATTGTTGATACAAAACTTTTGGAAAATGAAGATCCCAAAAAAATTGGTGATAATGAATCAAATAGTCCTTTGAGTGAATTGATTGAAGAAGAAAAGGAAGAAACTCTTGATAATCATAATAAAAGAAAGCTCTTCTCTGAAGAAGCAGAATCTTCCAAAAAACCCAAAATTGAAATCAAATCTACTTCACCACCAACTAATGAAAATGATAAAACCACCACTCCAATCAATAATAACGAGACAGCGGACGAAGATCATTTAGTAGATGAAAGAGAAGAAGATCATGGTGATGATGAAGATGAAGGAGATGATGAAGATGGAGTTCCGGATCGTTCAATAGTTAATGGAATTCATGTGGAAGAAGATGAAGAAACCCAACAAAAAAAGAAACAAGAAGAACTTCAACGTCAAAAGATTCATAAAAAGGCAGTTGAAAAACTTACAGAGATTGAAATTGAATTTGCTGCTTTAAAAGATAAATTATATGAAGATAAGTTGAAAACTTTTGAATCAGAAATTCAAATGTGTATTAATGGCATTCATCCAGCATTGAAATCAATTTATGAAAGAATTGAGAATCATCGTACATCAAAATTAAAACTAGTTCAAAATCGTCAAAAATATCAATTGCTTTGTATTGATAGACAAACAAGATCTCAAAGACTTGCTCTTCATCAACAATATTTGAAAGAAAAATCTCAAAGAAAAATGGAAATCATTGATAAATCAACAGTTATTTGGTATGATATAAATAGAGACCGAAAAATGATGAATATGATCACTCCCGAATACAGTTATAGAGTATCCAACAATAGACAAGATCAAATTGATCAAATGAATGTCATTAATCAAGAATTAGATAAATTGAATCATGTTAATAAAGATTACGGATTTGTGGTTAGTGACAATTTGACCAGTAGTTCTAAAGAAGAAATTCAAGAAGATATGGCTGCTTTGGGACTTATATAATTATCACTAAAAGACATGTATCATATTGTGAATTTTTTTTTATTTTAATATTACTTTTTGGTTTCTTTATTATTTTATTTTTCAGGCTGTTTCTTGTGAGTTACTTATGTTTTTTGAGCTTTTTAGAGCGGATACTCTGTTTATACTCTTAATTTATTCAATGTATTTTTACAATTAATTATTTTCTTGTAAGTGCAACGCAAATTTCAAACTCCGTCTAAATTGATTGCAAAAATTCCAAATTTCACACCATATCAAACACCCCCAATAAAGTAAATAACCATGTTCATTAAAACCCTTTTTAGCCAATATCGACAGTTTCCCCGTCGTTGTTTATCTTCTTCTTCCAAAATTCCTGATTATCTTCAACCAGGATTGGCTACCAATCTCCCAAGTGTCACATTATCTTATGATAAATTCGTTCCCGAGGCATCAACCAACAAAACCTCTTTGAATTCTCCTTTAATTATCCTTCATGGACTCTTTGGTTCCAAAAGTAATAATCGAACTGTGGCTAAACAATTGGCCACTTTGTTGAACCGAGAAATATATTGTCTTGATCTCCGAAATCATGGTGATTCTCCTCATGCTAAACCACATGATTATCCCTCATTAGCCCAGGACGTTGAGGAGTTTATGGCTAATCATGATCTTGTGGTTAAAAAACCGATTATTGTGGGCCATTCAATGGGGGCCAAAACTGCCATGGCAATTGCTTTACGTCGTCCAGATTGGCTCAAATTCTTAGTGGCCGTTGATAACGCTCCAGTTTCTTATCCCATTGGATCTGGTTCAAGATTTGGGATTTATATTAGAAGTTTGAGAGAAATCGTTCACAATACTAATCCTGCCATCGTTAGTAGAACCCAAGCTGATGAATGTTTGAAAAAAGTTGAGCCTTCATTACCTATTAGACAATTTTTATTGACGAATATTTCCAGAAAGACTAAAAGTGACGTTACAAAAGAATTTGAAAATAACAAATTGTTTTTCAATAACGACGTTCATAACGTCCCGGTTTTCAAATCAAAAATCCCCTTGGATATCTTAGGTAAAGCAATTGACAGAGGTAATATTTCTGATTGGCCCTATGATCCCAGATACTCAAACTACAAAGGAGAAACTTTGATTATCAGAGGCACCGAATCAAAATACGTGGCCGATGATATCTTGCCGGCAGTTGCTAGTTTTTTCCCAAAATTTGAAGTGAGAGATGTTAAGGCTGGTCATTGGTTAATTAGTGAAAATCCAAAGGAATTTGTTGAAGTCTTAAGAGACTGGATTGAATTCAAAGAAGAATGTTTAGATGATTCAGAAAATCATAAACCAATTATTTGAAATCTCATAAATGTTAATAGATACTACAATTAATAAACGGTTTGAAATGAAATAGTATCATTGTAATTATTGGTATCGAATAGCAAAACAAAACAAAAACAGAAAAAAGTTTAGTAGATGTATAAAAATAAAAAAATAATAGAAAATTAATAAAATCCCAATTAACCCCCCTTAAACTAATTATCACTAGTTCTTCCAAAAAGAGTTCCACTTGATTTTGTCTTTGATATTGATTTACTTAAACCGGTTGAAGATGATTTGACATGATTATTTGATGTTGAAGATTTAATGGTGGGTTTGGTCAAATAACCATTCAAACTAGTTTTAGATGATTGTCTATTTAGTGAAGAAACGGTTGGTTGACAAAATCTTGGAATTGAAGATTTTTTTGATAAAGAATGTGATGATGATGATGGTGGAATTGGTTTATGATGTTGTTGTTTTTTCAAACTTTCAAGACTTCTTGCAGATTTTAAAGTATGTTGAGTCCCTTTTAAATTACTAATAGATTTATGAAGTTTTGATTTATTTTCCATTGACTTAACAAATGCTGCAGAGTTACTAGTGGCACTATTGGTAGATGATGATTTAATGGTTGGTTTCATAAATCCTTTGGATTTTGGTTTAACAAATCCATCATTATCAACATCTTTATTTTCATTAGAACTGGTTGATGAGCCACTCCATTGACGACCATTACTGAAAACACTATCATTACTACTAGAACTTGAATTACTTAATTCACGAGCTTTAGTAAGAGATTTAGACGAACTGAATTTTTGTTGATTTTTAAGTTGCTGATGATGAGCTTCAAATTTTTTTGTAGTTCTAGTTTGAAGAACTGGTTTGGGTTTCAAAATTGGTCTCTTCATGGTGGTATTGTTATTGATTGAGTCTGAATTCCTTTTAATTGTGGAATGATTGGTATTATTGTTATTATTTTTATTAAAAGAATTTCTACTCAATGGAGCATTATTTTGATTACTGGTTTGGCGATTAGTTAAATTGTGATCATTGATTTGACGATTGATTATATTTGGATTATTGATTTGGCGATTAACAGTATTTGGATTATTGATTTGACGATTAATTTTATTTGGATTTTGAGAAAATCTTTGATTCATCATGTTATTATTAATTGGAACTTCTTTAGTCATCAGGGTATCTGATGATGAATCTTCATGATCACTATCAATATTAGCATTATTGAATCTTTTAAGCATTGAAAAATCACAGGTTTGATCCATTTTATCAATTCTCATTGACATTTCCATTCCTGGAGGAATATATGGTTTAGTTAATGGAACTGGTTTATTGATTTTTAATGGAGATTCTTTTCCAAGTCTTAATGGTTCAATTGGTTTATCATCAATAACATACTTTTTCACATTTAGTTTATCCAGAGTAAATTCATGAAGATTGATTTTCTTGTTAACATTATCAAAATTATCAATTTTTTGTCCCAAAATATCTTCCATTTGTCTTTCAATTTTATCAAAAGTTGATTCACTAACATCCATGGTAGAATCATAAGTTAAATTCAGATGTTGTTGAGGTTTAGGAGAGTTTTTGAAACTTTCAGGAACTTCTCTAGGACCTATAAGGGTTCTTCTTCTTTTCAGAGCACTACCAAGATCAACATTTGATAATCTTTTGATTTGTTTGATTGGAGTACCATTACTTCTCTCTTTTTTAGCTGGTTTTTTCAGTTCCTCTTCTTCTGTATATTCATGAAGACTAATATCCTCATCCGAATCGTCTATTCTTCTCTTTTCCGTAGTAACGGTGATTAATTCATCTTTAATTGGTTTTTCAGTTTCCACCACTTTTCTTTGCATTAATGGAGACCCTAAAATATTATCATTATTATTGAATTCTTGTAACATCTGTTTCCTTCTTCTAATGGCACTATAATGATTGGATATCGATTCCATTTTTTCGAATTGTTTCTTATGAATAGCTTGAAATCTTCTTTCTATTGAACTTTGTACTTCCAATTTCTTTTTAGGACTAGTATCAATTTCATTTTCTTTATCTAATTCATTAGAAATTTTTTCGGCTCTTCTGTTCAAATCATCTAATACTGAGGTACTAAGTTTCTGACTATAGCCTGCCATTTGTAATATTTCTTTTTCTTTTTCAAGATTAACTTTTGAATCATTATCATTATTATAGAAATTCATTCTTCCTTTCTGATGCTCGGAATTCTCAAGATCTTTGGTCATTAACGGTCTTAATGGAGAATATCCTGCTCCTGTGATTCCTCTAATGGGAGAATTATGTTTAACTGGTGGACTTTTAAATGGTGACATAGGAGTATGGAACTGTTGTTGATCCTTATTATAAAACTGTCTTTTGACCCTATCTAAAGGAATCGGGGAGAAATCAGACATGGTTGGATGAATGAAGGAATCAAAGGAGAATGATGTTGATAATTATAATTTTTTTTCTCGCTTGATTTGATCAAAAGGTTTTGTTTTGATTTAAATTTGAATCTTTGTTTTGATTTTGCCGTTTTGGGAAAATGGCGCTTTGCTAACTAAACACGCACAAAAAAACTCAACATGAGTTTGTTTCTGAACAGAAATTTTTCGAGAAATTTACACTACAGCACGATATTAACAACCAATATTATAATATAATAAGCAACTTCTAAAAAGATATAACATAAAAAATTGTCTACTATTTTGTGCTTTCAATCAATTCCTCTTCTAGTTTTTCATTAGATTCAAAACTAATATTATCATTTTGAACATTAGTTTGACTGAAATCAACTTTTCTTGGTTGCTTAAACAACATGGCTCTTTTAGCATCATTCCAAGGATCAGCAAACAACTTGTCCATGTCCTCTAATTGAACACCAGCGGTTTCTTTGATAAAAACATAAGTAAACCATATTGAAAAATAACTAAAGACTCCAAACATTATAAAAGTTCTCCAAGTGATATTTTGAATAGCATATGGAATCATTCTAGTAAAAGCATAATTGAAAGCCCATTGTGAAGCAGCCCCAATACACATTCCATAATCTCTGACTCTGTTGGAATACATTTCACCAAAAAGAACCCACGGAATAGCACCCCAAGACAGAGCATAACCCACACAAAAGATATAAATAAAAACAATCATCACATAATTAGCGGGACCAATTGCAGCGGTATCAGATTGTTTGTCAACGTGTTTTCCAACATAAATCCCCCCAATAATGAACATACAAGTCCCCATTATAATAGAACCCATAATTAACGATTTTTTTCTTCCAACTCTTTCAATCCCAAAAAGGGCCCAAATCAATGAAGTAACTGCTTTGACAATTCCATAGACACCAGTAGCAAACAAAGAAGTTGAATTACCCTTAATCCCTACCAATTCAAAGAAAGTGGCCAGGAAATAAGTGAAAGAATTTGTTCCACAAGCTTGTTGTAGAAAAGCAAGGGATACAGTAACCATAACTCTATAAAGATTTTGAGAACTAAGAAGTTCTTTCCAACTTCTTCCAGAAAACTCTTGTAATTCAAGTTCGGTAGCGGCCACAATTTCTTCAAATTCTTCTAAAATTTCCTCATCTGTAAAAGTACCTTTTCTAATATATTGTAAACTTTTTAAAGCATCTTCTTCTCTACCTTTAGTTACCAACCAACGTGGACTTTCCTTTAATGGAATCATTCCTAAAGTAAGTAAAGTTCCAAATACTAATTGAAGACTGACGGGGACAATCCATTCTTTACTACCTTTCATAGTAACATGACAAGCATAAACCACCCAATAACTAATAGCAATAGAAAAAAACAAAAAAACCCCATAAAACATGGAAATTTTCCCTCTAATGATTTTTGGAGACATTTCATTAAGATAAGCAGGAACTAATAATGAGCAACCACCAATTCCCAATCCACTAATAACTCTACCAGCATACATTAAACCGATTTTTTTTCTGGAAACAGTTTGTAATATAGCTCCAATATCAAAAACAATTCCCCAAACCGCAATACCTTGTCTTCTACCAATTTTTTGCCCAAGGAACCCCATTATAATGGTGCCCACAAAACAACCAACTTGTAAAAAACTAACAATTAAAGAACTAATATTGGCTTTGTTTTTAGAGGTGATGTTGAAATCTTTTTTGAATTGCTCAGTGGTGGTGGTGGGACCAATGAAACCAGTGTCATAACCAAATAATACAGCCCCAAGGCAGGAGGTGGAAACTAAGATGACAAGTTGAACATTAACGTATGATCTTCCCATAATGTGATAGATATTTGAAGACTTTTAGAAAAGTTTGTAAAATATCAATTGTGATTATAAGGATCTCTAAGGTTTATATAATAAGAAACAGGAACTGAAATTAGCAGTGACAATGTGGAGAGAACGACAATCAATGTGTCAATGCATTACCCCAGGTTATCAAAGCAGAAAACATGAATAAAATCTGGTTGTCGGCTATTATTAGACTACGCGAATACTCCAGAATTAGCATTAGCCTCAAATTTGGACTTCAAAAACTCCTTAAGAGCAAACATACGTAATGCCAACTGGAATTGGATAGTGTTTTGATGATTTGTTACTCTGACATAATGGAAATTGATAGATTAAACCATTAATTAAGCATACTAGATGATTTAGTTTATGTTCCCGGGATTTTATTAAGTTAATTATCCAGGCTTATACTTTTAAAATGTTCTCTCAAAATAAAATACTTTAATAGTATTTGAGCACTGATCTAAATTACACTTTCACAATCTATAAATGCTTTAATAGTTTTATAGCTTTCAACTTACAGTTTAGATTTTTGTAATAAAGATATCGATATAGATAATGTACAGTTTTTTTTTATTAAACCCTGATCGACAAAACAATGCGGGGAAATCCTTCTAATTTTTCACAAACTCTCAAATAGGACTGAAACGGTTTATACGAATCAATTTTATCATATAGCCTTTTTCGGCTGGTTGTGCCAACTTAACTCATGGTCGCACATGACAGTTCTCCCGGAAATTTTGTTATTCCCCACTTTTTACATCCTTTGAAAATATTCGAAGCCCCTGTTAATCATTTAATATATATTCTTGAACTAAAAGGTGTAAAAAACTCATGTTGAGAATATGGAATGCATTCCTGGATCCATGATTTCTTTTTGACGCTTCTCCTTATTGATATTAATAGAATGAGATAAATTCTTGATAACTCAATTATTTCAAACTCTGGATTTGATGAATTTGGATTTTTCAGCAAATTTGCTAAAAATGGTCTTGGTTTAAAAGTCCCTGACAGTTTTGAAAAGACATTGTCAGTGCTTGAAAATGTATCTCAAAATTTGCGTAGTTTCATGAATGTAAACTTATCCCAACTTTTATTTTGTTTGGCAATTTATATCTAGGAACAATTTAAATTAGTATCAAATAATCGTTATGATTATATCCATAAACATAATGATTATTTCAAGGCTCTTTGATAATATACTATGCTGTTATTGCTATCATTTATTTATTTCATTCGAATCTTTTTGGATTCCCTACTAGAAAATTTACCTTTTTGGACATCAAAAGCAGCTAGAATTGGTTATTTGGCTACATTTTGCTTGGAGTACCGTTATCTATCCTTGCTTCGACTTCAAATGAGGATTATTATGGTGACAAAAGTGGTGATATTGAAACGGTTCATGTGAGTTTAGCTGTTGTTGTCCTGTCCTGTCTTTTTTATTTTCCTATTACGTTTCCGATGGCTTCACTCGTTGATGATAATGACCATTAGTCATGACACCAATGGCTTTCGTATATAATTGTTCAAGTTATTCTATTTTATAGTAAGCAATTAGTTTTGATACTCGCTGTAAAAATCATGAATCCAGAAATAAGACTAAGTGTAAATTTAAAATTGAGCTACTCAAGTAGCCTTTCAGAATTAAATCCTTTTTTATCAATAGGTTGAAAATCATTTCTGGATATAACTGCACTGTCATGTTACTTTCAATATTTCATTTCTAGAGTGGCTCCACAACTTCCTGGAAGGATTCGAATTTTGAACAAAATTGAAACATTTGTGAAGACTCGCAAGTCTCTTGGTACTAGGGTATATTCAAATTACTTTGGGAGGATATCGTATATAAAGCAAGTCATGTTAATTTTGACAAGTCTTAGACGTGATTATTATTAATGTTCTGACTTTTAAATTGTGAACATGAAATTAAATTACCTTCCAGTAACTTAGGTATTTTGCTATAAATTTGATAGACAAATAACTTGAATGGATTTTTAGAAATACGCTCCCTAATACTGCTTTTGGAAAATTGATCAAAACGATGATCATGATCTGGGATAAATTCATAGAGATTTGTATAATAATCAAAGGTCAGTTTATTGGAATATGATTTTATTAATTTAGTTCTTGATAATTTACAAATAAATTTAAGTACAAATGAAACTTGATTAAAAATTTACAAGATATCTTAAATCATTTGGATTAAATCATTGAATTATTTAATATACAAAAACATTTTAAATACTTCCAGTGGTACTGCTATCATCACTCATTTCGACATCTTCTTCACTTTCAAACTTTTTTGACTTCTTTTTACCAACTTTGACATCTTTGAAATAATCTTCACCAGAGTTATTTTGACTGATTTTTCTATCATTTGATCCGCTATCTTCATTGATTTGTTCGTTAATTAACAAGTTGTTGAAGACTTTGTTGTTTTCTTGGAAGATTTCGGTTTTGATTTTTAAGTATTTGAATAATGGAATCTTGTCAGAATTCTTAATTGTGGTTTCCTTTAATGGATCAAAAATTGTGAGAGTATTTCTGTAAGTCATGATGAAATTAGTGTTTTCTTGAATTTTGTTATTCAATAATTGTAATTCTTTAATAAAATAAAGCATGGTTTTATTTTTTTTATGAATTGCTGATTGTTTTTTATTGAAAGATTTTAATTTTCTTGATAAAAGAAATGATAATTCGGGAAATGATAAGCTATTCCCATAAATTGCTAAATACTCTCTCAAACTGTGTAAATAATTATTAATCAAATATGATTGATATTGAGTAGTATTAACTTGATTCTTAGAGACCTTGATTCCAAAGGTACTAATTATGTAATTTGAATTTTCCACAACATTACCAGAAATCTTTTTATCACTTTTAGTGGTGAAATTTTTATTGAAAATACTGGAGTTCAAGATTTCAATGTAGTTATTAAGTAAAGGAATATAAACATTGGCAGATTTTGATAATTCAATCAATGATTTGAATAAATAGAACTTGATGGGGAAATAATTAAGGGAATTGTTAAGTTTGATGGTACCAACAGAAATCTGAACAATTGGGAAAATCAATTCTTTTAAAGAGTTTGCTTTATTAGCAACGTTGCAAGCATCTGCTAAAAACTTGACCCAGAAATCAATTGATTGGATGAATTGCCAATTGTAAATAAGATGTAAGTTTTTTGAATTTTCATTTTCAGTTTTAATGTTAGAGTTGTTTTTCAAGAAATTTCTCAAGTAAATTGATAATTTTCTAATGTATTTGAAAGCAATTTGATAACTTAAGTTCAAATCAATTTCAAACAAACTGATTAATCCCAGCTTTAAAAACTCGATTAATTTGAATTTTTTATAATTAATCAAATCAGTATTAGCCGAGTCTAATGAAATTGTTGATGATAAACTCAATGATCTTTTAAGAAAAGCCTCATAACTTGAGTTGATAACAGTTTCTAAAATTGTTGAAGAATACTCCTTTGATAAATTCAAAATCACTGAAAAAGTCAAAACATTAGTATCCAAGAATGAATCAATATTGACATTTTTTTCATCATCATCTTCATCATTATTAGCATTAGTTAAAATTAAACTTGACCATAATCCGGTCATACAATTGACTAATTTTTTCAATAAAGTTCTATGAGAAACTAAATATGGGAAAATATCATAAATTGAACTTAAAGTTAATAAAATGAATTTCAAATTCAAATTTGATCTGGTAATATCACTTAATAATGTAATTAAAGTGAAAGCGTGTTGTTTCAATAAAGCACTTAACTGAGAATTATCTTTTTTAACAGTTCTAACTTGAATATTTAATTCTTTATTAAATTTTAATTTGAATGGACAAAATTGTTGAACAGCAATTGGTAATTTTTTCAATGTTAAAAATAATAACTTATTGAAAACATTGTCTCTGGTAATAAAATATTTATATTCAGTGGTCATCCCAGTATTATCATCGGTACTGCTTTGAGCCCCAGTATTAACGGCTGCTTTGAATGCTTGTATAACTTGCTTGAAAATCTTCATTGATGCTTTGTTTTTAAGTTTATGTTCCCATGATTTAACAAGTTCTAAAGTAATTTCAATCTTTCCCTCGTCAGTTTCTTCATTTTTAGGTTTTTTAGACTTTTCTGATTCTTCTACTTCTTCTTCATCTTCAAATTCTTCAAAACTTCCATAATCTTCATCAATTTTTGGCTCGGCCATATCATCTAAATCCTTAAAAATATCATCATCATCACTATCTTCTTCATCAACATCTTCTTCTTCTTTATCCACAGTATTTTTACCTTTTTTATCTATTACTCCATAATCTTCTGCTTCGTCTTCACTATCAGTTTCAACATCAAATGGATTTTCTTTTTCTTTACGGACTTTTTCAGTCAAATCGTTTTTGGGTTTATCTCCTCTAATATAACTATTATCAGTTGATTTACCTTTTTTGTGTCTGGCTAAAAGTTGACTATGCTTTTTGACTTCTTTTCTATGATCCAAACTCTTTTTAAGATGTTTGGTATTGAACTTTCTAGTGGCCTTGGAAGTTTTTGCCATTTTGGATAATTATAATAAGTTAAACTTTTAAATGGTGTTTCCTTTTTGTATTAATTGAAAAATAAAAATTTTTTTTTTTCAAAAAGAGATGAGCTCAAAAAAATTTTATCCGGCTCCGGCTCCCACAGAGTGCGAATGGGAATATCCGGTCCGCCAGTAAATATTACATTATTTGACAAAAACAATTAAATCTATTAGGCAAAAAGGTAATAATAATACACAAAGACTAATCAAAGAAGTCATCATCAGAATCATCATCAACGGTTTTTCTAATTTTCCCATTTTTCAATTCTTCAGTTTTATGAATATTAACATTAATAGAAATTTTTTCAATGATCCTCAAGTTATACAAATAATTTTCCAAAATTCTAATATTAAAATCATTTTTTTTTTCATCATATTGTAAAAGTTGTAAGCCTGTTAATTTATCAATCAATTTTCCCTTTTTAAAACTCAATAAAGATGGTAAAACAGTAACTTTGAATTTTTCCACTAAAAATGGACAGTAATTTGGATTTATAAATGCAAATTTTGTATTTGGATGTTTTTGACATAGAATTGATAATTTGTTATTCATTAAGATACAAGTTTTGAAATTTGGATTGTAAAAATGAACCACCACTGAAGAGGAGGAGGAAATTAAAGAAATTAAAGATTTTTCATCATTATTAAATTCTAATAATTTGCCAAAATCTTGTTGATTAGCAGACAAATTCGAGCGGGTCTCTTTTAATTTGTTAGATAATTCATGTAATCGTTTTTCTCGATAATTTGATAAAAAATCTTCATTATTTTCCATCTCATTTTCTAAAGATTCTAATAACTCTGAATCACTAGGAATTGATTCATCATCACTGTCATTGTTTCTGTTTTTAAACACAAGCTTGTCTTGGTAATGTTCTAATATCTGAGAGTCCATGTTGTTGGGATATTAGTGATTGTCGTCTGGTTTATGGAATGTTTGGCTCCAGATTTTGGATTTATTTGGGCTGATATACACCGGGTCCCAAACCCCTAATTTGTACAGCAGGATTTTTATCAACATGACAATTTTATCAACACAAAAATTCCTCGGAAAACATTCTTTAACTCAAATAAAATGGAATTCGCCAACCACCTAAGTTAATAAAACTCTGTTTCAATCATCAGCCACTCAATCATATTCAAACATACTATCTTGTCATAATATTCACCAAATGATATACGCATCAGCCCTCAGCAAAAGAAAACTCTGTCACATGACTCATGCCGTGTTTCGGTTAGGTTCTTTGGTCTTTAATTAATTTTATTTTTGTGTCAAATTATTTTGCAGACTTTAGCATTTTTTTGATTATCAAAATTACCAATACACGGGACCGCGACAATAATTACTTTCAAAAATACCTCCACCAGCGGGGAATATATGTGGAAAAAGAGCGCTGTAATTTTTGGTAGACTCATTAACGATAGTGGTATAATCAGGTTTGATAAACCAAGTATTAGTGGCATAAAGGCTGAAGAAGTAAATATTATCTTCAAATTTTTTGATGAATCAACTACCAATCAAAATTATATGGAAAGTTTTTTATCAAGGCCCATTTAACAATGCTTTTATTAAGAACCTTTGTTCCAAAAATAAATTTTTTTTCGAAGTAAATATTAGTCTCGAGCTACAAGATTTCATAAAGCTCTTAAAAACAATGTCGACGCCTCCCGCAACATGCAATATATGTCATTTGTATAATTCATATTTTGAAGCTAACGAGGAAGCTTATTCTGAGATGGATAAAGAGAAATACTTGTTCTTAACATAGTATTCCACCTTCTGCTGCTTTCTTTTATCAGCTTTCCAATCCTTGAGTCGAGTGTGTCTCAACAATTGGAAGTTATGAAGAAACTCTACTTGGGGAGTTCTTGGAGGCATATTATGGATTAACTATAGTGAATCTGGTTTATGATAAGTATTCCATGGTTGATTAAATCGAATTGTTTCAAGAAGATTTGAACTCAGCTAAGGGTTAGAGGACTTCCTTCTATGAGTAAGTTTCAAGAGATCATGAATGGTAATAAAATATCAGATATTGAAAAGTTCTGTAACCAATTTGTTAATATTTAAGAGGATCAAAAAATGGGACGCTCCTTTCAAAGAAAGTATTAGAAATTTGGTGAATCGAGCATTCTACCAAATGATTGCCTGTCACTTTTTTGGTACTATTCCAAACACAGGTGAGCAAATTTTTTTGCTCTACCTCGATGTAAATTATGAAGAACCAAGTTGTGATTTGATCAAAGTTACCAACAATAGATCTGGTTGGGGCCCATCATATGAAAATATACTGAGCCTCATCATTTGTCAGTTGGTTTTTTTAGAGGAGGCATTTGGAATCAAAACAGGAAATGATGAGAGCAATGATATTCTTTCTTGGAACAGTGTACTAAGAGAGTTTTACAAGAACTTCAAAAAAAAGGATTTGTGGAATTTTAGCGATAAGCAAGATCATTATGATAGTGAAAGAAAGTTAGTAACATTTTTCGAAAAAGGGACGACATTTTATGAAAAAGAAATATCTTTTGTTACTTCAATGAAGAACATATTACAAATTTGTTTGAAATGAAGGATTTGTAGGATGCGAGAAATTTAGGATATGAAAAACAAACTAATTCTGAAATCAAGTTTGTCAAATTTGATAGAACTTAGGGAAAATTCATTGAAGTGTTTGAGTGAAGTTGAACTATTTGATTTCTTTGGTTTATGATTTTAATGTTGACCGACTTACTTATGATGTTTTGTAAACCTTCATGAGTGTATAACTGATTTAATATGAATAGTTGATCAAATTCTTAGATTTTACCATTTATATTTATTGGAGTTATCGGTATTCTAAACAGAATATTATTTCTAGGTTTTCAGTTTTCAGATACGCTAGTTTTCTTCTTAATTTGAGGTAAGAATTTTTGAAAGAATCTTTTTCGTAAATTGCCAGCAAATAACCAAAACTCCTTGGTTGATTTGAAAGTTAGATATTTGATTTTTAAATTTTTTAAATGAGAAGAAAGGAACTTTGAGTCTTACTAGTTGGTATTGTGTGTTCTTTTTAATATTGCTTTCACAATGTACCATTTATAAACCGGTTGGGATGATAGTATCAGTCAATCGAGGTTGGATCAAATACCTTGAGTCAAAATCTAAAATTTTTTTTTTCAAAATAGCTTGTATAATAATGTCAATAATAATCGTATTCTTTTCATGTTCACTGATTTCCTTCCTTCATGTTATGTAAAAACAGTGATTTTGCTATTTATTACAAAGTAATTCCGATTGTGTTAACATCAACAGTTATAATTTTAATATCTATCAATAAGTATACATCTTTGGTTTGAAGAAATACGTCGATTTAAAAAAAAATTTCGTAAATACGTGAATTAAGTAATCAAAAAGAGAAAAGAATTAAACGGTCAAGAAGAAATAAACAAAAAGTAAGTAAATCATGAAAATTTGTAAAAAAAAATTAATACTGAATTGAATATAATCTTTCTCTTCAATTAATGAGGTATTATAGAGTGATTCACCATCACTAAAATCAAGATTATCCGAAGAAAATGGAGGATATGATTTAATATCATTTTTTAAAAATTGATAATTATTGATTTTTCCCAAAATTTTTTGTTTAATTCTATCATACACCCGGGGATAAAAACTTAATAATACCCAGTAAACTAAAGTAGATAGCAAAATGAAAGCATACGTATGTAACACTGGGAAAGGTGAATATGGGAAACAAATATGGGTTTGATAAGTCTCTTGATTTTTATTGTCAAAATCATCTAATGGATTATATAATGATAATAATTGTGCTGCTGGATATCTAACCCCCATATTCATCGAAAATGATTTAACTGTAATCTCCCTAGTGGTTCTTTGTTTTGTTTGTTGACCTGGACGTAAGTAATTAGTGAAATAATGATGATCAATTTCACAATAATCATGATCATCTCCAGAAAAGATAATATCCGGTTGTAATTTATCAAGTAATTCATTAGTTAAATCAGGAAAGATCACCGTTTGAAAGGTTCCTCCATTAACCAAGGGGAATGGACTTTTATGTTCTCTTGGACCACGACATGGCATTTGTCTTGGATCTCTAAAAAATGGAACATGAGTTAATAAAATCCTTGGAAGAAGTTTTTCATTTTTAGACTGTTGCACTTCATCTAGGTGTGGCAAATAAGTTTGGGTCAAATTATTCAAATAATATCTTGCTTCTTTAGCAATACTAGAATCATTGTTATTAGTGGCCGATAAAGCAATAGTATCAATGAATAAAATTGTATGATTTCCCAAATTCTCAAAATCATTACTATCTCCAAAAATTGTTTTGAAACGATTTAAAATGGTTTTATTCATGGTTTTATCCCAACCCGCATCATGATTTCCAAGAATATTATAGTAGGTTTTCCTATTTGGATATCTAGGGAAAATTTTGTTGAATCTTTTCCATTCATCATACCATTTTTCATCATCTTGCCATTCTCTTCCCCCATCAAACAAATCTCCCAAAAATATTGTACTATCGGGAGCCAATTTTTGTTGCATTAGCTTGTAATTGATTTTCATATAATTATCAGAGAGCTGACGAGTAATATCTTGAATCCATTGAAATCTTGAAGGATAAGTATGATCATCAACAATCTGGGGATCTGCTAATAATAGAATTCTATGAGGATTTGATTCCACCGACTCAAAGCTTTCCCATTTGGACCAGTCACAAGACGATATTGATGAATGGGGGTGGATCCTTTGGAAATAATAAAGTGCAACAAGCCAAATCAACGAGATCAGAAGGATATGGTCAAATTTGACCTTCTTTAACACTTTGATAACTCCGCTAGGTTTCTTTGGTTTAAATCTGTCCTGAGACGAACTGAATGTTCTGCTAGATGGCGTTGAGTACACGGGGTCTGGGACAGCGATGCCCCGTTTGCGCAAGGGCTGGGACATGGTTGGGTATTATTGATGTTGTTGATACTGAGAGTGAAGTTTGTAAAAATGATTTTGTTGTTTTGAAATTTCCCGATTGCTGTCTGGTGTGTGGGTGGTGGTATTAAAGGTGTGGGTTTTTCTGTCTTTATTGAAAAAAATCTTCAAATTCACAAAATCAAAACAAAAAGAACAAACAAAGGACCAAACTCTTGCTCTATTCCAGCATGACTTATTGGGACACAGACCCATTTCTCGAGCTCTATCTGAGCATCCAGAGTGGCGAATTTTCCATTGAGCTTTTGAAGACTCTCAAGCCCGATCTCGTGAATCTTTTGCTGATTGAAGGTCCCAAAACTGCTAGTAGAAACAGCTTGGAAACAAAGAAGATTAAATCATCCTCATCCGAGCAAGCTTTTGAAATCAATGAAGATTTTGTGTTAATGTCTCTTGAGTTATCATCTGAATTGAAAATTGATGAGCTTATAGCCGGAGAATTTTTATTAAATGCCACAAAATTTAGAAAAGAAAACAATTTAACCACCAGTTTATTGGATACCGCCAAAATCGTCTATTATAAAAGACAAGAAACCATTCTATATCTTATGAACTACTACATCAATTCTGGATCAGATGTGGAACTCAAAATCCTTTTTGGTGATGCTCAAAACTTTTTGATTGATGGAATTCTAAAATCTTTCAAACAAATTGAACTGGAATTATCAAATATCCATGAAATGATTCGTCAGCAAAAAATTTTAAATCCTAACACAATTTCCACTGTTGAATTTAAAACCAATCTAAATTTCAGAAGAAGTAGTTTATTCAAATTTCATCAATTATTGGGAGAGATCTTGTTTTCTGCAATTTCCAATAAATCTTTATTTCTTAAACTAAACTCAAATGATCAATTGAAAACTTTTATTACTCATTTGATTGAAAACTTTAAAGCCGATGATTTATTTGTGATTCATTATTTACCGGGGATTTATCATTATGTTTATGCTATAACAAAAGATGAAAAATTTCAAAATAATTGTATTGAACTTTTTGAATTTTTTAATTCTCAACTACAGACCACAAAAGCCATTGAAACTTCATTATCAAAAAATCCTATTAAAGTGACAATAATTTTCCATTTCTTTTTATACATTTCAGATTGGTTACAAAGTGAATGGTTTAGCGTCGCTGAAAAAAAATCAAATTTTGAAAAATATTTTAATAACATTCAAATTTCAATACTAAAGCTTATCAAACTTGGAGCAATTGAGGAGTTAATGATTGTGTGCTCTCATGTTTTCAATGAATCAAATAAAGATATCACTAATTCTTCACAATTTTATGATATTCAATCACTATTACAAAGACACTTACCGAAGTTAATTCCTCAAAGAATCCTTGATGTTGATGAAGAAAAAACTAGACAATTACATGATTTAATTACCAGTTCGAGAAATACTTCCCTTATTAATAGCCACGATACTTCCTCAAATAATTATCCAAGAATCTATATTGAATCATTTTTTAACCTTAGATATAACAATAATTTTATCTTGATTCTTCATCAAATGATTGATCAAATGCTCAAAACTTTTTTGGAAAATTTCTCAAATATTCTAATTAGAATCTGTGATTCTGAAGAAGATTTTTATTTAACCAATATTAAAAATCCTGATAATAATAACAATAACAATAGTAATAATAATAGCGAAGAATCTTTTACTATTGATGATTTAGCGGATAACGCTGATGTTGAAAGATTTTTTATGATTGTTTATTATAATTTTATCAACAGAACTGATTCTTTAGTGGAATCATGGACTGATGCTAAAAATGAAGAAGACTCATACTTTCTTGATTTCCTCGAATGGGGGGTTTCAAAAACAACAAATACTCTAATTAAATCTTGTTTTATTAACATGTTGAGTGCCTTGATTGGCTATAAACAACTTGGCCAACATACGCATGATTTATTGAATGAACCTAATGGTGGGGTTAATAGCGATGATGATAATGATCCAATACCAAATAATTTATTATTATTAAATTCTAATGGTTTACCTTCTAGCAATTCATCAAAAGCTTTGGTGAATTCACCCAATACCAATGACAATTCTAAAATTTCTTGGAAGAATATTATTAATTCTTTGAAAAAACATAATACAGTTTTTAGGCAAAATTATGAAAAATTTGTCTCTAAATTTCAAAGTTCTTATAGTCAATTGTTTTTACCATCAACTTCTGTTCAAAATTTATTAGGTACCAAAGAACCGATTACTAGTTTGAATAGTGTGAAAACCACCAATGATAATGGCACTGCTAATAAAGATAAGAAAACGGAAAATGATATTAAAATTGAAGATTTGGAACTTTCTGAAGAAGAATTAATTGAACTTTCATCTTATTTCAAATTGATCTATAGTGCGGTTTTGAATAATCCAACTAGTCAAGATTATTTTTATTATCAAAATGATTTTGAATTATTGAATGTTTTGTTTGAATTTTTAACAAATATCACTAATGTTGCTTCTTTGAAATGTACATTCAATGCCAGTGTTATCGGTACTTCAATGGGGAATGCTAATAAGAATTCAGATGATTTAAAAAGTGAAACTTTCATGGTTGGTTTAGTTTTAAGTGTCATCAAAGTTTTAGTACCAAAAGAAAATTTAACTTTGAAAACAAAAAAAATTAAGTTTGATATTTGGAATAAATTAGATGAATGGTTATTTACTAATAAACTCAGTGGAGTTAATAATAGGAATTCTAGAAATCCATCATTTAAAAATTTTTTTAATAATATTTTTTTAGATTTCAACTCAGTGGTCCAATTTTTAAATCTTTTTGAAGTTTTGATTACTCCAAGTAAAGAATCAAGTGATAGTGGGGACGAGTTTTTTACTGGCAATAATATTGATGGTGAAAAATATGATCTTCCTTATCCATCAAAATTAGGTTCTAATTATAGAAGAAGTGGAGTTTGGCCATATATTGATTATTTTATGAATGAAATTTTTGTTTTTTTGATTTCTGAAAATTTGGATATTACTAGAAAAAATCTATTATTAAAAACTGTTTTACTGATTATGTTAAATTGCTTCAGATATTTTGATCCGGCGATGATTTTATTTGCCACTGCCGCTGGTATTCCAGTTGAAAACTTAAATTTGGTAATTAAAGAAGATTACGGTGATTTTGTACAATTTTTAAAAGAAAATCCAGCGGTTATGATTATGAATTATTGTTATACTGAAAAAGTTCGAGAAATTTTATTTAACGCTATTTCAATCAGTAATGATGAAATTTGTGATAAATCATCTGATGACACAAACGTTCAAATTGTGGATTTAAGTTTGAAAATCATTGATAGAATTTTACAGTTTGAGAATACTTATATTGATATTGTGCTTCCTGCCATTACTTCGAGAATTGAAGAAACTCAAGCCAAATCTCTTAATGGTTCTACCGTTCCAAATGCGAATGCTTTTTTCTTTTTACCTAAAGATATTGGTACGTCTGGTTTAAAAAGCTTTTATAATGCTTTAACCTTCAATTTACCAGTGATTGGTCATTTTGGTTTATATGTTGGAAGTAAATTTCATGATATTTCGTCAGTGGCCATTAAATTATTACAAAAGATTGCCAAATCCAAAGAATTTTTGGTACCAAATTCCGTCGCTTCAAATTATTTAATTAAAAATAATAGATTATTAACGATTTTTGAAACGATTAATGAATCTACTAGAATTAGATTATCATTTATTGAACAATTTGAATCTGAATTTAATGATTTTGATGAAGTTGATAATGATCCAATTATTTATATGGATAAACATTTGCAATTAAAATTGAATATTTTAAAATTCTTAATTGATGATTTGAATAATAATGCTAATAAAATGTCGGTTGCTCATTATTTATTAGGATTTGAGTCTGCTAGTTATAATAATGCTTCATTAGGATTCTCCTCAAATGTGGGAACTATTGCTTCTTCAAGATCATTATTTGCTTGTTTAATTGAAACTTTTTACACTTGTCTTGAAGAAAATAAAGACAACTTGAAGTATGTTACCACTAGATTTTCATCCATGATTTTACAAATTATTTTGAAATTATCAAAACAATCAATGACTTCAGAGTTAATTCTTCAATATTTGGATGTGAACTATAACTTCTACAATAAATTGCTAACTTCAGAAATTTTTGTTAATTTAGATTATACAAAGTTTGCTAATAATTTTTTTAAGAATAATTTTTCAAATCTTGATATTAAAAATAATTTTGTTTTTAATAATGATGGTTCTTTGGGAACAATTCTATCTTTTTTCCAATATCGAAATGAATTATTACAATTTTTATCTTTGGAATTAAATAGACTTTCAAATAATCATGAAGGATCTTTATTAAAACTTGATCAATCAATCAAAAAGTTAGTTTCTATTGGATCATCGTCACCAGCAAAAATTCTTGAATTTTTGGATATTCTTGAATTTAATATTAAGTTTAATAAAGATTTTGGATTAGGAATTCTTGATCAAATTAAATTCATGAAAAATATTAATTTAAGTTCGGCAATTCATGATTGGAAAATTCAGTTAGATGATTGGTGTATTAAAGGTAATCCCAAAACTTATGAAAATGTTTATTCAGTTTATGATTTGAATATTTTGGAATTCATTTTAAACTTAAGATTAAAAGTTGCAACAATACAAGGAATTTATACAAGTGATAAAGAAGTTTTAAATATCAATTTACAAAATGCTATCAAAAAAATCGAAGATGCCAAACTTATCAAAATTAATAATAATAATGATAATAATAAGCCAACCTCATTTTTTGGAACATTTTCTAGACCTTCAAGCAGTACTACTACTACTACTACTACTACTACTACTACTACTGTTGCTGTTACCAATACAAATACCAATTTGATAATTTCTCCTCAAAAAGTTTCCAATCAAAAAGAAGCAATCGAAGAAAAAATTTTAATCAAAAAGTTATTGACTTGTTTACAAGCCAGTCATGATTTTAAATTACAACAATTAAATGCTTTACATTCTTGGGTTCAATTAGTGGAGTTAATTTTACTTGACAATAAAGTTAATAATTATAATACAAAAATTGAATTTATTTTATCGGTTTTTGAAGTGATTATACCAAAAATCAATAATTATTATGATTATGATATTAATATCACCAAGGAATTTGTTTCATTATCAGTTATTTTATTCAGTACCTATATTGAATCTGTTGATAAATTAATTATCAAACAAGATTTGAATAATAAACCAAATTTATCAAGTTTGTTTCTGAGATTATTCCCTTTATTTCAAACTTGTCTTGAAGGAATCTTGAATAAAAATCTGGATAGTAATTTAAGATCTGATTTATATGCGTTATGCAGTAAATATATTTTGTGGGTTTTGGATAGTGAAGCATCAAATGAATTTAGAGATACTTTAATTAAAAGTATTATTTATTGTCATAAAAACATATTGGAAGTGATTTGTATTGATATCAATAATGGCGATGATACAAGTAGAGTAACGGCATTAATTTTATTAGAATCAATTTGTCGATTAAACAACTTCTCCAAGAATAATTTTGTTATTGAGTGTCTTGCTAATAATAATAATTTCTTGTTAACATTAATTAGGTCGATTTCCAGAACTGATTTATTATTATCATTAACTAGCAAAAAAAATAAAAACACTGGAATGGGTGTTACTTTAGATTCGTTACTTTATGAATTAACGGCATTTAAATCAACTTTATCATTTTTAACAAGAATGGCAGAAACAAAAATCGGAACCAATTATTTAATTCAATTGGATATTTTCAAAACTTTGAATGAATTAACAATGTTATCAATTGATCCAGATATTGGATTAAACATACTTCTAGATGAATTTAATAATAATTCCAAAACCAACTCTTCTAACCCTAATGGTTCAAATATTCCAACTGTCAATATTAGATTAAGTCTTGATAAGCCATTAACTATTAAACAGCCAGAAAACAATGATGAATTAACTGGATCAATCAGGATCTCCTTATTTGAATTATTGGTACCAATTTTCCAGCTAATTACTGCAATGTTAGTCAGTATGGGTCCCAATAATGGTAAATTGATTAATAATGTTAAAAATTTGTTGATTAAAAACAATAGATTGTTTGTGGGGGTTTTAAAAAGAGAAGTATTAACTGAAGATGATCAATTTTATAAAGATGATATTTCAATTGTTGGGTTGAATAGATTGAATGACTTATTTTTATTATTAAGTACTTTAACTGATTATAAAGGTACTTTTTGATGTATATTGAATAAATTTTTTGTTATTTTACA